>JABUQX010015299.1:10000-12500 GCA_015478945.1 Trachelipus rathkii
GGTAGATTTTTGTGTGTGTGAGTACTAGAATTTAAATGGTTAAATTTAAGTGATCCCAATCTGAGGTAAATGTTGAAAAAGAGTACGATTTTCTGGCATAATCTGAATGATGTTTTGAATGGGGGAATAGGAGATTCAGTTCATTTGCCGCATATCTGCCCATCAAGGATTTTTTTCTACAGTTGTCACCACCACTCACGGGCAGAGCCTATTCCAAGGAGGGGGTGTAGTACTTTCAAAAGTTCACCCTCTAGCGCAAATTTAACGCATATGAAAGCACAGACGCAGCTTTTAAAAGTGAGGAGATTAATTCAATAGAAAATACAGAAGATGGAAGAGAAATTACCCACAAACAGAGGTGTGGAAAGAAGGAAGCACAACAGCAAACTAGCCTGGAGTTACGAATGTCAAACACAATACTCGTGCGCAGATTCAGCACCTATTGTGCTACGAAGGCGTCGTAAGTTGGTGTACGCCGAGTGATAAGTTCCATCGAGCACTTGCGCTGCGGTACCTATAGATAGAGATTAAAGCACCAACATCGCCTCTGCAAAGATAGAGGGTCAAGGTAAGTGGAAAGTACGAACAGTTTATAAGCCTTTTGCTGTTGACTCGACCCTGTCCAAAAGCCGGGTGAAACCAGAGCCTCCCCCCCCCCGCAGTATGAGAGGCAGTACTCCATAACATGGGCGGAATAGACCTTTGTATTAGCGAGCAACTGAGAAAAAGAAGGAAAGTTCACAGTCTTAACAGAACTTCCAGTTCTTTTGAGGCCGCCTTATCGCAACCGTTGGTGAGTGTGAGGGTTTCAAACATTTTTTTTGTTCACTGTTAGGCCAAGGATGTTTATATTGTCAACGAGAGAAGAGGACCGTCGAAAGAGATAGAAAGTAGAAGGTATTTTGGAGAAGGAATTTGTAAAAGTTGGTTTTTAAAGAATTGAATTTCACAAAGTAATTTCTTATCCATCAGTGAGAATAAAATCGGAAAAATTAAGACCAGAGGCAATTCCAGAAGTAAAAAGTGGGAGTAGAATTGAAATGAGTTTGAAGAATGAGGGTCCCGAGTCATCGGAATAACCGAGTGGAAGAGTAGAGGAGGTGGAGGTGAGAAGATCATTAATAGAAAGTAGGGAATAAAGTGGAAGATAAGACAGAACCCTGAGGAACACCTACTATGACTGAGATATAAGAAGAGATGAAGTGCGCCCATCAACAACAGCCGATATTGAGTCATTTGAAAGAAAGCTAGATATAGGTAAGCAAAGAGAAGGAGGAAACCCAAAGAAGGGGAGCTTGGAGAGCGAGTGACGCGTTGCCATACTCGGTTTCAATTATGCTTTGGCATCTGGTATGAAGCGCCATCCAACTCATATGTCTCCCGTAGCCTAAGAGCGAAAAACCATAAATCGGTTAGAGAGGAAAGTATATCGCCCAGTAGACCTCGAGCGAAGAAAGCCGTACTGGCGATAAGAAAGAAGATGAGTTTTCAGATGATCTAAGAAGTGCTGAGGTTGTGAGAAATGGGATTCAATAGATCTTAGAAATATGAGATAGAGAGTGAAGAGCTGACAGGGCGATAGTTCAGAAGGATCAGAGCGGCTTCCTTTTTCGGATATGGTTTGGACATGCTGTGAGAGCTTCCTATACACTGAGGGAGGGAAGTGCTAGTGATTATTTTGAGACATAAGTAGAATATAGTTGTGAGCAGAGGCTCGAGAGAGGATAGCCCTTTCAGTTGAAATTAGCAAAGCGACATGAAGTCAGATCGAAATAAGAGGAGGAAGGCAAGATTTACAGAAGTTGCTAGAGATGAAAGATTGGTCAGTAAGAATCCAAGGAGTTAAGCGCACTTTCTTTGAATGAAAGCAGCTTGCTCGTTCGAAGAGTAATCCCGCACACGATTTTCCTAGCTCAATGAAAACTTAGCAAGAGTGATAGGAGAACGGGAGAATTTTCCCACACCCGATAGGCACTGTCCCTAGCCTGAATGGCCAGAGAATAAAGCATGGATCGAACCATGGATTTTATGAGGAAGAAAGATTTAGTTTTGAAGAATGAAATGAGGAAAGAAAATTAGCCTGAAGAAGGATGAACCGCTCATCCCATCAACGGATAACAGCTCCCTCCTATCTTTTAAATCTTTATACACCCATCATTATTCCTTATTGAAGTAGCCAATTTGCTATCTGCAAACTTGGAAACCTTACAATTAAGTCCCTGGTTCTAATGATTTATAGCGGGTTTTGAGGAACAGCCCTTTGAACACTAAGAAATTCGTTACGGACCAAACATGTCCCTCATTTCATTAATAAATAATTTTTCATTTTCATTGATAACTATTATTATTATAACAAAACTATTCTGGCGCGTACATTACTATTAATTGGCGCAGCATTACACTTATTATTAATTATATTTTCATTATTATAGTTATGTAGCCTGTGGGCAACGTTTGCTGCTATGATTATGATGATTATTATTATATTATATTTTATTAT
>JABUQX010015299.1:22500-30324 GCA_015478945.1 Trachelipus rathkii
ATTGGAATAAAGTCTTAATTATTAATAGACAAAAGTTAACATTTGAATATAATAATGGCACTGGCAAATCACCCGCTTAGTTGGCCCTTGAAATCTGACTAATACGTCTGTCTCTTTCGCGTCTAAAATCACAGAATCCCTTCTTCGGCTGGGGCCTCTTAAGGCGGCTTCCACAAGCTCTCCCCAATCCGTTACAAGTTTGAATCTTTAACCTTAAAAAGTTGGCATTGTTAGGCATTCGTATGCCTCCAGTATTTTTCCACTTGTAATCAAGGATTTTGGAGAGCTTTTTTATTCCCCCTACTTAATATACGGGGAATATAGGCAGCCTAGGTGCTCCTCGCCCTCTCTCCTAAGTTTTGCTCTGGTAAAACGAACGTTACCTTTTTGATCAAAAGTGGTGTCCCCTGGAGATAGCTCAAACAAATTGGTAACAGCAAAAGGGAAGAGAGCTTCCCTTTGAGATAATTGCAATATGTTTGATAGTTAGCCACACAGAATGCCTTCCTTAATTCTATTACAAACAATCTCAAGGATAGAGGAAGGAAGATAGGTGGAAAACTACTTGAGGAGGGTAAATTACAACTACTAAATATTATTATTCAATATTTTGGGTACTCAATCTTTGCACTCGCAAAATTTCTAATTACATAACCTTAGACCGCATTACCTGTAAAAGAAATATGGTTAGTAAGATGTTGTCTACATATGATTTCTTTCTCTCACATTTTTATTATATTTATTTTTCTGCTATTTTCTACTCTGATCGGCCTCCACCAAATGGTAATATATTTTTATATTTCTTAAATTCTCGGCTACCGGCTGACCATTTTTTAAGATATAAACCGTGTTATTCGTGAAGCGCAATACCTTATAGGGCCCCTGGTACTTTTGTTCGAGCTTGCCTAAATTATATTGCTTGTTTCTTACAAGGACTAGCTTGGCTTCCTTCAAATTTTTGGGAACGAACACGGATCGGTTCTTCAAAGTGGCTCTCGGTGCCAACGGCTTAGCAAACAACCCTGCTAACTTGTTTAAATATTTATCATAACACATAGCTTCTCCAGGTCTCTCTGACTCTACTAATCTCCCCGGTATATTCACATTTTGGCCAAATAGCACCTGAGAAGCTGTTATACCATTTTCTGTCAAAGGAGCCGTTCTTATTGCAAAAAGCGCGAACGGAAGGACTGATACCCAATCGTGTTGTTTGAACTCGTTTTCACTCAACATGCAACGAAGGCTGGCCAATAAAATTCTATGGCGGTTTTCAAGATTTCCGTTGGCTTGAGGACTTCCCACTGTGGTGCAGATATGTTCTGCCCCAATCATCTTACAGACCTCTTCAAACAGGTGGGCTTTAAAGCATCCTCCATTGTCACTGAGAATTTTGTCAGGCACTCCAGTGAAAGGGAGGATCTCATACAATAAGACTTTAATTACGCTCTCAGCATTCATCTCCTTTAAAGGAATAGCAAAAAGATAACTACTATACCTATCAATGGCAGTAAACAAATATTTATAACCTCTGCAGCTGCTCATTTTTAATATGTCAATCTGTAACATCTCAAACTTATAGGTCACTTCTCTGAATTGGCCATAATTAGGACTAATAGTGCGTGCGCTTTTGCTTATTTGACATTCATTACAAGCCCTAACTATCTCCTTAATTCGTGTGTGCATTCTTTCAAATACAAACTCTGCCTTTACTGCAATTTCCGTTCTCTTAACCCCTAAGTGGCCTTGCAAGTGCAACGTCCTTACCACTTCCGGTACGCAGGTCTCGGGCAAAATGACACGAGAATACCCCAGTGATACGTCCACATAAAGCTTTAGACTTTCTTTATTAAACCAAAAATTTTGTTCCACCATTTTCAACCCACTTTTTCTCGGTTATTGATTAATGACTTTATAAATGTATCTTCTTTTTGCTTTTTGCTTATCTTTGTAGTCAATACTCTTTAAGAATCTATCTATAACTAACTTATTTCGTTTATTGCATTCTGATATCAAATTCACGGTTAATTCTTCTAATATTTCTCTATTCTCTCTTTTATCATCATTTTCCTTTTCTCTTTCGTACCTGGATAGTAAATTCCTTTCTAGGGCGACACGTGTCTCGGGTAACATATGCGGTTGGTTAAAGGTCTGCGTGGGTTGTATACTATTTTCTACAACTTTACGGCAACTATTTTTATGGCCTTCCCTTATAGTATTATTTGTAAAATTTAAATGGCCTATGAATGAACCTTTGTCGAGTGTTTCTTCACTCTCTTTTTTGTTTGTTTGTTCGTTCGCTACTTGAAAATTGGAATTATTTTTAATGATATATTCCCTTAACGGATTGTACTTTATACTAATTAATTTGAAAATTACATTATAAGAGCTTAGTAAATTTAATTGACGGACTTGTTTTGCGTTTTGATTTAATACATCATTTGTTTTGTTATATAAGGTGATTAATTCTTTCAAATGAGTATATATCGTTATTTTCCTCCCACTTAGTAGGTACCCGAACTTGTTAAACATTTTGGTAAGTATTAATAATTGTTTACTTATATCATCATATCTTTTTTCAATAGCCGACTGGGTTGAGGAGAAGAAAGCGTAGGGTCGGCTTGCTTGGTCGTCCCCCAGAATAACGCCTGATAAAGCATTTGACGAGGCATGGATGAATATTTTTATGGGCGTTGTAGTGCCGGGGTAGGCTAATAGGCATGAATTTTTTATAGCGTTTTGAACAGCGCTAAAAGCCTTCTCAGACCTCTCGTTCCACAGTATTCTTTTTCTGGAATAAGATTTTCCTTTTAAATAGTCCGTTAATGGACCCATTAAGTCTGCTAAGCACGGGAGCATTATTCTATAAAACGAAAGTTTTCCAATTAACCCCCTCATCTCCCTAATAGTATGCGGTTTTTTATAAGTTACTATCTCGGCAACTTTCTCTGGATTCGCTCTAACCCCTTCAGCGCTTATTATGAAGCCTAAATATTCTAATTCAGATACTCCAAATCTGCTCTTTTTTTCATTAACACTGATAGATAAATAATTTAATCTTTTTAAAACAGTCTCAACAAGTCTTTCATGCTCTTCAGCGGTTTCTGTGAACAGTAAAATATCGTCAATATATACGTGACAATTTTTTAAGTCAGATAGTAATATATTTACCATTCTTTGAAATGCTGCCGGTGAGTTTATAAAGCCCATTGGCAGAGAGGTGTATAAGAACGTTCCCAGATTACTCGTGATTGCAAAGTACTTCTGGCAATCAGGATGCAATGGCAGGTTATAAAAGCCGCTCGTCAAATCTACCTTGCTGAAATACCGAGCACCTTTGAGTGCGAAAATAGCATCGTATATATTTGGAAGACCGAAGATATCTACCTCCGTCCTTTTATTAAGCTCTCTAAAATCTGTCACCAATCTAACTCTCCCCCCCCCCTTTATCTAAAACACTAAACGGTGCTGACCAAGTGGCATTTGCTCTTTTCAACACACCTGCCGCGACTAATTGATTTAATTCCTTCTTTGTGGCATCGTAGAGTTTGTGTGGAATCCTACGGCCAGGTAACCTTATAGGCGAGCCTTTTATGGTCGGCTTGTATGGGTACGCACAGGCCAACTCCCTCAATATCGTTTCGGGTATATCTCCCACTTTTTTCCCTCCCCCCAATTCTGTCTCCAGTTCACCTCCTTCTCTCGTATCCCTCATTTCTTGTCCCCCATACTTAGAAAATATTTCATCCCATTTTTATCGTTGTTTTATTTTTAAATGAACATTCTCATCTAAATACGGGTTTAAAAATAATGTTTTATACTTATACAAAATATCATTAAGAGGAAAGAGTGGGCTAAAAGGCAAAGAGGTGAGAGTTTTAGGGGGAGGTTCATGCGAAAGATCATGAGAGAGAGCAGTTATTTTTAAAGAGGATATAGAATGATCGGGCCTTAATAATACGGTATGATTGGTATCAGGATCAATTAGTACATCGTTCTTAAAATCTATCCCAAACCCAAAATGTTTCAAAAAAGTGATACCTAATATGTTTAGTTTTACATCTGCTATATAAAATTTGTGTTTATATATTTTATTCAACCCAATATCTAAATCTATATCAATATAATCATAAACATTTATTTTGGTGCCGTTGGCGGCTAAAATGTGGCCCATTGGTCGTTTCGACCTATGAATGGGGCTAGCCCTAATCAGGTCGATTTCCGAGCCTGAATCTAGTATGTAAAAATTATTATCAATTCTATTCAATACTTTATATAGTTTAGAGCCAGCTACATCACTTTTAGAGAGAGGGGTGTTATGTGTTTTTTCTTGTACGGCCGAGATAATTGGATAATTGGTTCTCTGCACAAATTAGAATTTAAACAGGTATCACCCGTCTCTCCCAAAGCTTCGCATTCTGCACTCAATGATAATACCTTCCGATCATTCTCATATCCATTACTCAAAGAACTATTAAAAAATATATACCCGACATGCATATTAGAATTATAATTACATAATACCGGATTATTAATCTCACTCATATTTTTATTGTTTTAATATATTGGGTTACTGGCAATATCTTTGTGCCTTTTATTCATTTCATCATTTCGAATTTCGGGCTCTTATATGGCAATCTCTTTGGTTTTTGTTCCTCAAAGTATTAACAATAGACATTTTTGTTATTTTATAGTTACATGGCATCTCATTATTATGTAACATTTTCAGTTTATATTCATTAAAACGATTAAGTTAAAAGTTCTGCCGGAACATGCTGCTGTTTTGATTATTGATTACTAATTATTGACTTATTGATCCATTATTATTATTATTATGTATCATGTATTATCTCATATTCGCATTATGTATTAGTGTTTTAAATAATTGCCAATAGCTTGTTTCGCATTAAATTTGAAAAAATCTTTACATGAATTTATTAAGAAAGATTACAGTTTTACCTTCGATCTATTTCTGTTCGCGGCCATCTGGGAATAGTAGTGAATGACGCTAGATTTTCAAGTTTCCCGGTCGGTGGGAAGGTGAATGTGGGGTTGGCAGCAGCCTCCCCCCCCTCGTGAGGGTATACCAGAGTATAAAGCGGGCATTCTTCAGACTCAACATTTGTAAGCTTTGAGCCAATGCTTCTTATGATAGAAACAGACATTATTATAGACATCATTATTCTGTTGTGAAGCATAGTTCTCATATCTACGTCTAGGCTGGCTCCTACCCCTCCTTGAATGTTGATGCCAGTCATTGGCTGGCGGCTGTCTCTGCGCCAGCTGGCTGAGTGAGTCGGCCACGCTCTTGGCTGTGTCCAATATGTTTTGTAATTGAGTCAAAATCTTCTGCTGAGTCTCCGACTCTTCCTTTCTTGAGTCGCGATCATGTGAGTAACTTCGTGAGCGGTTATAATGGTTCGAATTGGTTTCTTCTGAAAGCTGATTCACATTTCCCCAGTATGGGGGATCTCTCCCATATTGGGGCATCGGTTGGAAATTTTTATGTACAAATGTTCTTGAAAAGATCGTCCTGCCACCAACACCTAGCTTATTGATGTCATCTGATCTGAGAGCTAAAGGAATAAGATAGGGCTCATCTGAACTGTTGTGGCATCTTCGTTAAAAACAATTCTTCGGAGCGAATTTTGGATTGTTTTCTACGAGTAAGTCAAAGTTCTTCCGTCCCAACACCTCTTTCACACGGTTGAGATAATGACTTGGCAATTCTGTCTTTTCCATCCCCTTTTTGAAGACATCCCTCACCCGCTGTTTCAGTGCCGGTAAGTAAGTCTCTTCTATCCTGTTCATTAATTCTTCATAAGCATTGTCTCGTAATGGGAATTGTAATGTAGACACAAGACTGTTGGGGAGTATTGAGGCTAAAAGTCGGACTTTCTCAGAACCCTCATTTATTCCGTTAAGTTTAAATACCGCGTTGGTAGCAGACAACCAACTAACGATATCATAGCCATCGAAGGCGGGAAGTTGGTGGGATGAAAGAGAGCTTTTGTTTCTTCGCCCCTTTCCGAATGAACGTCTTCTTATATGTACGGGCGACTTATGTCTGTTTCTTTGAGGAGTACATTCACGTTCACTTTCTGAACTCGTAGAGGATTCTTCGACCAAAGATGGTGAGGCTGATTTTGGAGGTGAGGGAGACTTCTTCGCTCGTTGTCCTTTGGGGGAGGTAGGCTTTCCTCTCCCCACTCTGAGACTAGGCGCAGTTTTCTTATTCGCCCCCATATCTGTTTTTCCGAACAAAGAAGTACTTGAGTTTTTTTTTTTTTTTTTTTTTTTTTCATCAAAGTTTTAGTACTAAAAGGACTCTCACTGAATTTTTTGTTATGGCGCAAAAAGTTTTTTTTTTTTTATGTTTCAATTTTTTTTTTTTTTTTTTTTTTTTTTTTTTTTTTTTTTTTTTTTTTTTTTTTTTTTTTAACTGCGATTTTTTTTTTTTTTTTTTTTTTTTTTTTCTAATACAATAACCAGTTTTTTTTTTCTCGCAGTATTTTAGAATGATGATGTTATTAATCAGATATCACTTTCCACAGTTATTATTTAAATGCACGAACACAGTTATTTGCGACACTTTCACTAATTCCACTGTTTATTTTTTTTCACAAGGTCAATCACTGTTCGGAAGGAAAATTTTAATTATATGTTAATGATGTAAGATCACAACTGAGCTTGTCGCCCAATGCTTATTTGCATTTATTTTATACAAAAGGGGGGTCCACTCTGGGCTGTTACCAAAATATGATCTGAGATTATTACTCAGACCAATTAGAAAGTAATTACTGAATGGATGATTTATTAAAAATGGTTATTCTGTGATCTAAGTTTATTAAATATGCACGTGAAATAATAATATGACAGATGATAATAATCAATTTTGCAAACACAATTGGAATAAAGTACTTAATTATTTAATAGACAAAGTTAATTTGATATAATAATGGCACGGCAATCTACCGGCTTAGTTGGCCCTATGCTATCTGACTAATACGTCTGCCTCTTTCGGCGTCTAAAATCACAATCCCGTCTTCGGCTGGGGCCTCTTAAGGCGGCTTCCACAAGCTCTCCCCAAACCGTTACAAGTTTGAATCTTTAACCCTAAAAAGTTGGCATTGTTAGGCATTCGTATGCCTCCAGTATTTTTCCACTTGTAATTCAAGGAGTTTGAGAGCTTTTATTCCCCTACTTATATAGGGGAAATATAGCACCTAGGTGCCCCTCCCTCTCTCCTTAGTTTTGCATCTGGTAAACGAACGTTTACCTGATCATATATATATATATATATATATATTTATATATATATATATATATATATATAATATATATATATATAATATATATTATTATATATGTATATTATATATATAGGAACTTATCCGGTTCATGGTGCAGATAAATGTTTTTTTTTTTTTACTTTTTTTCATATATTAGTAGTATAGTATACTAGCAATTAGTTAAGATATGAACGAGAAAGATACGAAATATGAAACTAATAAAAATTAATTGATAAAAGTAAGCCAAAACGTGATTTTGCATGAGAAAAAAAACGGCTTTTAGTGCTACCGGGTGGAAAGAATTCAAGGTAGGGTAAAAATAATGTTTTTGTGGGAAAAATACGTTCCGTATTGGGTTTTGGTTTTCATATATAGATTTTGTGTATACATAACAAAACATATCATAACCTGAACTTAGAGAGCAGTAAACCGCAACCTAACCTATATGGATCGACGATGCAGTAAAACTCAACCTAACCTATTTTGATCGACGATGCACTAAATTTCGACCTAACCCATATGGATATACTTTGCC
>JABUQX010015300.1:0-12500 GCA_015478945.1 Trachelipus rathkii
GGAGGATCTCACAACCTAGCACGCCCCGCTAGTTTGTCCATCGACACAATCGAACTTTAGATGCTATACTCTCTATTCCCAGACCATAGTCTCACTACTATACTAATCACAGTAACAACATACCCTCATCAACCCTAGCGCACTCCAGACTTGACGTCCTTTTACATTCACCAACGATTCTTAATTCACCCTAACTCACCTATCCCTGAGCCATTTACAGCTAACTTTGCCTACTAGTATACTCGCATCATCCCGTCTTCCTTTGATATCATTTCATCCAACACATACCCTAATATTTAAACTCAGAACTTGTTACAGCATGCTCACCATCTAACATAACTTCACACTTTGGGCTATCTCATCACAACCATATCAAAATCCTTACTCCTTATCTCTAACGTTTAATTCAAAACCCCTCCTTTTACACACCCTGCCAGATCTTTTTACCAATCGTTTCAAACTGTCTTCAGATTCGCACACAAAGAAACCAAATCATTCCGCATATAATATTTATTATTATGATATAATATAACTATATATATATATATATATTATTATATATATATATATATATATATATATATATATTATTATATTATAATATATATAACCGTGTAATATATATATATATATATATATATATATATATATTAATATATACTATATAATATATATAATTATATATATATATATATAGTATATATATATATATATATAATATAATATTATATATTATATAATTAATATTATTATACGTATAAATATTGAGTACTCCTAATTTTATTTATTTCTTTATTAAAATCATTTGATGAATTTACTTATCATATAGATGAATTATACTTATTCATTAATTAGGTAATAGCTAGGATTAATTATTAATTTAGAATAATGAAAAATTTACCTCAAAAATAAATAAAAAAAAAAAAATGTAAAAAAAAAATCATTGATTTTTTTTTCATAAAATTCAGGTAAAAATGAATCAGTTGATTTAAATCTTTTTTTGAAGGTGTTTTTTTTTTTGTGCAATCCTGCTCTAGAATCTAGACCTGGGATAAATAAAATTTGTACAGTGTTTTATTATTATTATTATTATTATTATATTATAGTTTTTAGAATCTCAGCCGGATTATGATCATATTCTTCTTATTATATAAATTAATTATTATATTATTATTATTATTATTATTATTATAATTTATTATTATAATTTTTTATTTTTTTTTATGAAAGTATTAAAATTATATTATTATTATTATTATATTAATTATTATGTATGATTTTTGATGCTTTTTCAAGCCTCCTGAATATTTTTTCTACAGAAGAATTTCTCCTTCATATTATTCTGGAGTAAATAAAACTTTGATTTCATAAATGTACCAAGCCTTTCGTCCGTATACTTCGGACATTTTAAAGGAATAGTTTTATTTTCATATTTTTATTCCAGTTTATAAATAAATATAGTTTAACATTAATAACAAAAATAATAAATAAATTAATAATTTTAAAAGTTAGAAGGTAAACATGCATTGACTTTTTGTTTTTTATTTAAATATGTTTAAAAAATTGGACATTTCATTATATTTTATATTTATTACTGGTTTGTGTTTCCCTTAAGAGCAATGATTCCCCTCAGACGCAATTCATAAAAATCATTCTTTTCTCGTTATGATGGAAAAGTTTTCTTTTATTTGTTATCGGGATTTTTGTTATGTTCTTTTTTTAAAATGTTGAAATACTTTACTCAGCTATACTTATGCTGCGACATTTTCATGTTGAGGGTTTTCGTTGTGTATCCGATATAAGAGGCGTTACATCCACTTTCAGTACACATTTAAATCGGTACACACGTTACTACCCTCACCATCCGAAAGCGCTTCCCGAGTAGAGAAGCACGAGCTCAGTTTCAATAACTATAGTAAGATCTTAAAATAAGCTTCTTCCCGTCTTTTTCTTTAATATGATCTTTAAAATTAATTTAACATTTTCTCTTTCTTTTTTCTGACTTTATATTTTCAGTTTTAAATATAATACGAGCTTATCATTTTCGCTTTCATTCATGATATTGGTAAATAAATGATTTAAAGTGTTTTTATAGTTTTCTCTATAATGTACTGGGGGAGTTATTGTTTATTAGATTCTTCGTTATTCTTTTAAATTTCTATATCAAAAAGGGTTCAGTCAGACGATATTTTAATCATTTTGTGAACTAAAATTATTATTATTAATTATTATTATTAATTATATTATTTTATTATTATATTATTATTATTATTATTATTAATTATTATTATTATTAACCTTTAATTAGAAACTACTACAAACAAAATATTAACTAAACTGTTTAAGCAAAATTTAACAAATTTTTAAAGCACGATTTCATATAATCAATAATTAAAATGTAATATTTATTTGATTATTATAATATGTTATGGTGTAGGAAAATTAGTTGCTCTCCATGTTGTGGAGTTAAACGTGATCTCTTATCCTCAAACACGTTTACCCGCTTTCCTGCTTCTTAAAAAAGCTTTTTTAAACTTTGGAAGACGCCGTAGAACTTTTATTATAGTATTTATTCCTATTTTACTTAATAAATTGATTGATTCCGCTATCCACAATTTTGGCTTACAGACGAACTAAGAGCTCCATGTTATTTAAAATGTTTAGCCGGGGTTCACTATAACTATCTGCTAGTTACTTCTAGTAGTGAATAGACTTCATGTCGACTCCATTGGAGTATGTACGCCATAGAAGACGGTGTTAGGGAGAGACGCTAATTCAAGTGCTCATGTGGTTTTAATTCAGACAGGCACATATTAAAATAGATGGAGGGAATCTAATTCAATAAGTGCGCGCCCCCTGAGAACTTGACCGACGTTCTCAAACGCTAATTCAAGACTTGAAGTCCTGCCTTAACGAAAAGAATAAATTCTAATATCAAAGTTAAGAATAAATTTACTTTCAGATTTAATTATATTGAATTTCACCTAAATGACCCGAATATGGCAAGCCTAGGATTCTCCTAGCGGCAGGTATTAGTCACAGGGACCGTCTGCAATGTACCTTTCACAACCATATGATTTAATACTGATATTATCCACCTGATGGATGAGTCGTTATAGTAATACATTTAACAATTTCAACTTAGTAATAGATGATTCAATGATGACTTCAGCAATTTAAAATATGCCTATTGTTAATAATTATTAATAATTTGACCAAGAAATATTGACAACAGAAAATTAAGGTGAATGACACGCAGTAATTATTCACTAATTTTAATTATGAAAGTATGAAAGGTAACAAATATATATATATATATATATATATATATATATATATATATATATATATATATATATCAAAATATATATATATATAATATATATAATAAAAATATATATATCTATAATATATATATATAATTCTGGGGAATATATCGAAAAATCATATGTAAAAAATAATAGAATAACTATAACAGCGAGTAATAATCGCAAAATCTGAATGTAAGAATATTTATTATTTACACTGATTATATGAACTTTTAATATAGTAAATCTACAGTAATGTAATAGACATACCCTTTGGAAATGATTATATATTTATATACACACTTTGGAAAAGATTATATATACACACTTTGGTAAAGAATAAAGCTTTAGGTCTTATCTTATGAAATGGTAGATAAATTCAAGACCAATATAAATATCAATTTCAGCCAAAAATATAAATAATTTCAGGAATTAATAACTCCAGAAATAAAAATCAAACCCGGAATAAAAAACCTAAAATAAAAGAAAATAATAAACCTCATTAATGATAAATATGTACATTTAAGAATCATTCCTAATCTTTCACTTGATAATTATTATTGACTAGTTTCATTTAAGATTTAACAAGTATCTATGCAAAATGAATTAATATTAAAGTTAATAGACTAATTAATTACAATAACATTGATATGATTTTCAACTTCATTCAGATTAAAGTAAGTAGAACTTAATATACAAATTTGATCTTCCTTTTAATTAATAACTATTTAGATTTAGAATAATATAATATAACATTTTAAATATGGCTTTTATTAAGAAAATAGATGCATAGACCTACCCTGACAAGTAAGGACTTGGCTGGGAGGGTTTATATTCCTGATGCGTTCTTTTTTCTACAAGGATAGCAAATCCTAAAATAAAATTCCTTTGGTCATTACTTTATATAAAAGAAAACAAACGCACTTAAGAATATAAATTTGATTATTATATAGTATTAATATTTGCATTCAACTAAAATCATCTCTTATCACATAAATAACTACATACCTGCAGATCTAATAAGGTACAATGTAAACTTGAATACAAATTTAACCGTCAACTTCTAGTAAACTTCAACAGAGATCAAAAGTTATTAAGCATAGAATATATCATAAACTAACATATATTACAAAGAAAAAGTTCTAATATTTCTGCAAATAGATGAGAAAAATAGCGTGATACTGCATATAAAACATTATAATATAAAATAAATTCTTATGTGCACACTCTTACATATATTATTATATATGTAACTTTTGTGCACATATAAAGAAATCATGAAAGTAGAAATCGAAATATAATAATAAAATAAGATAATATGTTTTTAATAACCATTCCAATAGCTTTTACTTACACCTTTTTCAATACATCAATATAAATAAAGACTGCAATTCTTTACATCAAAACCACTATTTGTATAAATACTATAAACATTTTTATATACATAATCATTATGATGAAATGATGAAAACCCAACAAATTTTTGAATACTCTTTATATTAAAAAATATGGTAAGGGGTTTGGTGGACAATTGATCCCCCTTACATCCCCCCGCACTAAATCTATGCCCCCACTACTAATCTATCATAATGATTCTCATGGAGGCAGAGATCTAGTCGGAGCGATGATAAAGAACCTACATAACATAAATCATACTGGACAATTCCTTTGTAAAGTTTTATGACTAATATATATATCATATGACATTAAAAATATAAAATTATTTCTATAAATTATTTATTAATAATTAAGTCGCTTTTAAGTTCTTCAAGTTCAAATGCAATGGACAATATTATGAACTTTATAAAAATATACTTTGACATAAAATCTGATATGAGACAATGAAATATGATTATTATTTTATTTCAGTTAATATTATTTCAGTTAATATTATAATAAATCAAAATGTATAAGGTTTTTGTTTTTTAATATTATTTTTCTATTTTTTTATTCTTAATGGATAAAGGATTTTCCAAGTATTTCTTTATTTTTCTACAATTTAAGGCACAATGAGTAGATTTTATAATAATATATATTCCTACGAGTAAATCACAATGATATATATATGGCAAATTTACATTTAAAGATAAATCATAATGGTACAATGATGGCAACGTTTACTTTAAATATTAGATTTAAAGAAATTCATAATGACATTTTGTTATTTTTTTTTTTCTTGTTAATTGTGTTAATAAATTCATAAGGACATTTGGACATTTTATTTTTCATTTTTTCTTTTTGATTGTGTCAATAATTTAAGACGAGCTCTGGTGAGAACATACCATGTTGACTACTTTCTCTTCCTCATTCAACAGCATATGGAAATCCTTAAAAAATGTTCGTCGTTGTGATTCGGATAATTCCCTATAGGATACATTTAACAGTGCTAGTTGAATGTATGAGCGGATTTTTGCGTGACGGGTCTCGTTTGGTGGTGTGTGGGACACCGGTACATTTGAAGCTGCAGCAGTCCAACCATGGGTATTTGAGATTCTTGACCCCGTAAACGCTGTTTGGAACACTCCATGTAACTGGTGTACTTGGACGCGCCTTGGAATGTACTCTTGGACTGGTATAAAAGGTGATTGTTGCTCTTGAGGTGGTTCTTCGGAAACTCTGCCTGAGTCAGCCTCAAAAGAAGATTGAGATGTGTGAGGGAAGGAGTCCTCTGACATCGGTGGCAAAGAAGATAAACCCGAATTAGGTCGTGAACTGGAAGCAGAGATAGGAGAAGGGGCTTCCCCCATTTGTAGTTCCATAGGAGTTAGCTCTGAAGAAGTGGAAGGCTGTGGTTCATACACTCCAGATGTACTCTCAGCGATAATCCTATCTCTTTCCACACTAGTACGTTGACGTTTAGAATTTGAAGTGGCCTGTGGCAATGTACGGGTTAAGGTATTTCGTTTCAGAATGAAAAATCCTTTGAACTTTTCCATAAATTGCATAAGAAATAGGTGATTGGCATGGAGTCCATCAGGGATCAAAGGTGAATCCAAATACATTGAGATTTTCTTCAGGAAGGCTGAATGGGGAGTTCTTTGATGATTCTCAGTGTTGTGCTTTCCTGTCCAATAGAATTGGTTTAATACATGGTTTCCACGTAGACAAATTTTGTTGGTCCAATTGTATTTTTCAAAAGCTAAGTCCTCGAATTTATTAAAGCTATAAATAGCATGTCTCCTCATTGAATAAGGATTCATTAGCGGATCTTTACCAAGGAAGTCTTGGTAAGAATTACCCCAAGCGCGGATAATACGGGCTTGGTTGAAGGTGTACATGTCCTTTACCGCGGGGATCATTAAATAGACCCGAGCGAAAGGATTGCATCCCTCTGCGTATGTTGTGATCTGTTCCATGATCTGTGGAATCTCGTTGATAGAAAAATCGGGGACGGGGGCAAAGACTGTGGTACTCTTGTACCCATTTGATATGGTCTTTCGTCTCCATGCCAGAGGTGTGAGAGCCCATATGACGAGAAAATCTGTTTTGCGGGTCATCAATTTTTTAACCCTGGGCAAACATTCATGTAACCTCCGCCCCGATTGTAAATCTACTTCTACTTGTAGGTGGTATTGGTCTAATAATAGCTGCTTATTGCGTTCAAATATGGCCAATTCACTGGCCCCAATCATCAACAGTGAAGGCATGCTGAAAAACATCATAAGTTATGATCAGTGCCTGAACTTTAATTCTGAATCCTAACACCAAATTTATTGGGACAATTTACTTGAACAAATGTAGGACTCTAAATTAAAATTTTAATTGAAATGTAAATCAAAGAATTTTAAAAGAACTTTAAATAGAAAAACGTTAAATGAAAATTTAAATAAATTCAAATATTTTTATTCAGCAGAAATTATTGAATTAATAATTTAACTATCATTTTTTATTTAACAAAGGAATTTAACGACAAGGGAAATTTCTTTTTTAATTTAGTTTTCAATTTCTTAGACTTAATAAGTAATATGTTTTTTTTTTTTTTTTTTTTTTTTTTTTTTTTTTTTTTTTTTTTTTTTTTTTTTTTTTTTTTTTTTTTTTTTTATAATTAAAACTAATGACTTGAGATTTTGAATTAAAAATCGTCAGTTAAAAATTCTAGGTTTATTTTTTGTGGGTGATTCTACGTTATACTTTACATAGTGTGCTGATTTTAAGTTAAGTGAAGTTAAATAATTATTTACCCAAATTGCTGATATATATCTTTTTAAATTTGTCTAATAGTGATGAAACTTTTCTTAGCAATTTGGTAATAACACAAAAGAAGCGGTGTTGTCTTTTTAAACAAACAAGTGCAATTTCTGGAGAAGTGAGTGTCATTTTTTTTTAGAAGAGAGAAAACAAAAGAATTTTACTCTATTTTCTGGAAAAGAAGTACAGTAGGAGAGTTACATGAGGGATAGCGTGAGACAGGATAGGGTAGGAAAGGAAAGGTCTGATAGGCTGGCTTCCATTAATGAACTTTGGTATTATCTAAGTCAGTTCCAACATACCACACATCAGAGTTGCTAGATGCTTCCCATTTGTAAGAGCATGAGCTCACCATACTTATCCCTATCCATACTTTACTTTACCTAACCATTACTCAACCTACCTACTTAACTACTAATAAAAAATCTGTATGAATGAATAAACTATTAAGCAAAATAAAAAAAAAAATTCTAAACAAATGGCAAAATCAACTAATAAACTCTTGAAAGCGTACGTCAATCCAGTGTTCTTTTTTGACTTGAACTATTTGTTTCCAGTGGACATAACCAATATCGACTATAATATCCCATTAATAAAATCTGAAAGAATCTGAAAGAATCCAAATGCTCTTCAATTAATGAATAAAATCTCTAATAGTCGTAGAACAGTATCCCTATAGGGATTAATTAATGAATAAAATCTTTTAAGATTAACAGTAAATAGTGGTATACACTTACTTGAGAATAAATTAATGAATAAAATCTAAAATTGGCAATAGACAGTACATTCCAAATGAGAGAAATTAATGAATAAAATCTAAAATCTGTAAGAGCAACATCCAACTCATTTGGTTGTCTATCCAATATAACTACTACAAATTACTGAACAAAACTTGATTGTTAGAGTCACAATTCAGCTTTTTTTTTATTTCTCCCCATTTGGTTGTTTCCCAATGGGTTTTAAACAATTGTAGTGGATACCTCCAAGACATTGCAAATTAAATCTCTGATGGTTCTTGTACTTTTCTCCATGAATAATAGAATATTGATCACTGTAGTAGATTGCAACACAGACCTGGTGAATGTCACAAAATACGTCAATGACTTCTGGTACAGGCATTTGACCTGGAAAACCCAATAAACGGATTAATTTTTGTATCTTTTTACCTTGAAGATATTTCTGTGAGGGTTTTTTAAGAACATCTGCTATCGAAGATCTAATATCCAAATGACGGCTAGTTTCGCCATATAGACAAATGGAAAAACATTTGTATAATGCATCACCACCTCCAGCCACCTCTATGACAGAATACCCCTCGGGAGTTGATGCGTTAGGATCACAGGTATTCTCCAGGTTCTCCACATCCGTGCACGTATTAAGGGGAGAGCGGGAGAGAGCATCAGCTACCACGTTATTTTTCCCCGCAATGTATCTAATTTCAAATTCAAATTCATTGAGCTCCTCCATGGTACGAGCAAGTCGTCCATCAACTAGACTCATGTTCTGAAGGTATATCAGAGGCATGTGATCAGTGTATATGATAAATTTGATTCCCCGCAGGAACGGCCGTAAGGACTTAACAGCCCAACGTAATGCGGTCAACTCTTTATCTATCACTCCATAATTTTTTTGAGCCCCATTGAAGGACATGGAGATGAAAGCAATGGGCTTCCTTTCCTCATCCTGTATCTGAGACAGGCACGCCCCGGCACCAATATCAGACGCGTCCACATGTAATTCCAGGGGTGGCCCACTAGGGTCATAATTTGGAAATCCCAACAGGCGCGGGTGTACCAGGGCTTTCTTTAATTCCTCGAATGCTTGCTGACATTCAAGAGTCCACTTTATGGTCTTACCGCCGGTTTGACTTGACAAAGGCTTGCTGATCTGTGAGCAATTGGGGATGTGCCTCCGGTAAAAGTTGATCATCCCGAGGAATTGTCTGAGGTGTTTCACAGTCGAGGGGATAGGAAAGTCCAATGCCCCCTTTATGTTCTTTTCTAAGAGAAAAATTCCTTTATCGGAAATATGATGACCCAGAAACTTAACCTCAGTTCAACCTAATCTGGTCTTGCTGGGCTTCAACTTATATCCATGAGTCTCTAATGCTGCTAACACTTGATTGAGGGTTTCAAGATGTTCTTCAAAGGTCTGACCAAGCACTATAATGTCATCAAGGTATACCATTACCTTGGACCACGGTATTTCCGCTAGTGTCACCATCATTCCTCGTTGAAAAGTAGCCGGACCATTCTTAACCCCAAATGGCATCTTAAGATATTCATACTGAGCAAATGGGGTAGAGAATGCTGTTTTTTCTATGCTTTCTGATTCCATCAACACTTGGTAGTACCCCCTAGCCAGATCTATAGTAGAGAAAAACCGATGTCCATACATATTGTAGATCATATCTGTGAGGTTAGGGAGCGGGAAGGAATCCGTCTTGGTAATGTTGTTGAGTTTCCGGTAGTCGATACAAAGTCTAAGTGTGCCGTCTGGCTTTCGGACAGGAACCACAGGTGCAGAATAGGGAGATTTACTTGGACGTATTATCTTCTGAGCGAGTAGATCCTTACATTGATCCTCGATTTCCTGTGCTAGCGGACCTTGAAAACGCCGCACCGGCAATCGGACGGGCCTACTATGTTCCAGCTCAATCGAGTGGGTGACATTGGTGGCCTGTCCCACATCGTGGTCGCCAGTGCTCAACACTGCCTGGTGACCCAAGAGAATCCGTCTAAGACACTGTTTCTGTTCTTCTGAGAGAGATAATGCATTAATTCCAAACTCTTCATCTAAACGTGTAGAAGTCCAACCCCCAGAGACTGTGTTAATTGATACTGGGTCAGTCTCTCCACCAAGTACAATAGGTGGTACGTCCTCTTCTGTCAACGGTAATAATTTTCCTATGACGGTATCCTTTCTTATGAAACGTATTTTTTCTGAGGTATTCATAATGGCGATTTGGGGCGTTGGAGATGATAAATCTACAACCCCTGGAATGGGGACATATGACAAACCTTCCTCCGCTTGGAACCCCACCAAACCACTTCCATCCTCTTCGGATGATCCTTGAATATTGACAAAACGACAAGATTGAGGGGGAATTGCAATATTTTGTGCTAAGACACAACTGAAAAAAGGTAACTTTAGGGAGTAATCAGTAGCTACCACCTCCAACTCATCTCCTATGCGATGGGTGAGTTCTCGATTGGTAAGATCTGGAAGAAGATTATTCTCACGCATGGAGGATGCACCAAGAACGAGCAACTGGGGCATGTGCTCTGAAGGAACTAAAAAGAAATAGGTGGGAGGGGTGCAAAACCCAGTTTCAAAAATCATTGGCAGTTTCAAATAAGATTCGATAGGGACTACACATTCTCGTTGTAACCCGCTGATAGCGGTTATCCCCAACTCTTTTGACGGAAACAACTCTACATTTTTAAGATCTTTTACTACACTAGAGCTAATCAAACTCACCCCTGCACCACTATCTACCATACACCCGAAAAAAGCGGAACTGTTTTCTTTCAAAGCTATGCAAACCGTTAAAGGGTCAACCTTTCCCTGACAAATATTTACAGAAATAATTCCTGATCCATGAATACTGTGTTTAAATGAATGAATTTCGTCAACTAAAACTTTATTATCCCTATGAGCCCTACTGTTATCTAATTCACTAATTACAACGGGTGAAATCTCCACAGGTTGGCTCATTTCTGTGGAGGGTTTCCGTTTAAAGGTAATTGAGGATCCTGATCAACTGGTTCCTCTTCACCCATACACTGGCCCTCATAATGTGCTTTTTTGCACCAAGAGCAGGGGCTCCAATATTTTCTTTTTTCCCGCTGGGGTTGAGCGTCAGTTTGTTTCTCATTCTCATGAACGTTTTTCACTTCTGTTGTTTTATTTACAGCTCCACTTGAGGGTGATTGAAGGTTAGAATTCCGAAAAGTATTATTATTTCTGTGGTCTATTCTTTTTGGGCAATTTATCCCTGCATGTTGACCTTGACAAAACGGGCAAATTCTACGACTATTATTTTGGGAGCTACGCGGGGGAGATCCATACAATCTACATTCACTCCTCCTATGACCCTTTTTCTTGCAATACGCGCAGATGCCCAAATACTTATAACAATCTTTCATAACATGTCCTTTCAAATCACAATAATCACACCAAATTTCATTCCTATCATACTTAATAGCATTATTCTGTTGGTCACTCGAATAATTTTGATTTACATACTGAGTATACTTTCTATTCTTGTTGTCATTCTTCTTTGTTTCATTAGTTTGTTGGTCATTATTTGATTCATTTTTATATTCTATAGCTTTCATACGAGTACCTTCAGTGTTAAGTACCTCAGCCCAACTAGGTTTAGCAAGATCAATCTGAATGGTTTCATTTAAATCAATCTCAGTTTGTCGGGTTTTTGGTTCAGCAGATTTTCCGTTAATGTTATGGGTGAGAGTGGGTAAAGACACTCTTCCCTTATAAAATTGATGATCATATGCGTCTGCAAGTGTGACTATATTTTCCCATGATATTCGGTTTGTACCCATTTCATTCTCAAGGAGATATTCTCTGATTTTCGTTTCTACATATGCTGGGAGGCTAATAAGAAATGCCTCTCGGAGAGAGTTATGTTCTCGCATGTCTATTCCATTATAAGCTTTTGATGCAAGTTGTTCTAAGCGTAGCGCAAACATGCGTACACTTTCGCCCTTTGTTAATACAGCTGAATGATAAGCTTTCAAACGGTATTTGTCCTTCCTCTTTTCTTCCTGATTAAACCATTTGATTAAGGTAGATTTAACTGAATAATAATTGCGATCATTTTTAATCAATAAAGTGTATAATTGTAAAAACGACCCTTCCAATTGTCTCCCTAAATACCGCAACCATTGTTGTGGGGACTTTGGATAATTATGGGAACAATATGCTTCGAAGTGGGTAAGGTATTGAATCAAATCCTGGTCAGCCTCGTATTTGAATTTACCT
>JABUQX010015300.1:17500-52500 GCA_015478945.1 Trachelipus rathkii
TTCAAAAGGCCACATTCAAGAAATTGTAATTATATATATATATAGTATAGATATATATATATATATATAATAATATTATATATATATATTATGTATATATATATATATACTATATATTTATATAATTATATAGTATATATATATATATTAAATTGTAAATATATTATATTATAGATATATATAGTATTTAACATGGACTAAGCTTTGAACAATTTTTTTGTTCGTTCAACTAACTATAACTTTTTTTAAAATACTTGAATTTTCAAGTTATGCTACCCTAAATTATGCTCTAGTATAGTAAACTTAATTCCCTGAATATGTGGTCTGTCTTTTTTTTTTTCCTTCTTTCTTTTTTTTGATTTTTTCTCCAAGATATATTTGGAAAATCGGGCGGTTTGGTATAAACACTGACCGGCTGCTGCTAGGTGAGGTAGTGTTTTGTTTGAATGTTATAATTTATATTTATAACGTTTTCATTTTAATATTTCATTGTAAAGAGGCTTTATATTGGTGCAAATATATCCAATTACCTGTTACAATGTTCAAACTTTTTAACAAATTTATAAGGGGGCACAGGAACACAACCAACGCCACATCATCAAACACGTCAATTTTTTGGTTTATAGCCTGCTCTAATAGACTTTTTAAACATAATTATCAATTCTTAAATTATTTTAAAGTAATTATGTCTTTAGTTGAGTAGTTACATATTTGGGATCTTTAATTTTTTTTTTTTTTTTTTTTTTCAACTATTGGTGGTTTGGAAATGTCGTTTCTCTAATTGTATGTTTTACAACATCACAGGCAATTAGAGTGGGTATTGGAGAAGCGTTGGTGCAAGCAATCTGTTGAAATATCTTTTTTATGAACTGTAGATGTTTGTTTGGGTCATTTTCTGCTTTGTAATCCTCAACATCATATTTCCCGCTCAGGTGAGTTTTAGAGGGATTTTGAAGAACACTTCACATCAAACAAGGTTGGGTTATAATATAAATATTAAAATAATAAAAATAATAATAAAAATAAATATAATAATTTTTTTACTTTTTATATCAAATTTCCATTTACTTTTGTAACGGACTAATAGAAGCTGTTCAATGTGTGTACCACAACATGTTGTCAAATTTCCCCGCCCCCCTAGTTTAGACACTTGAATAACTTGAAAAACTAAAAAAATTTTTTTTTTTAGTTCATTATTGGTTTTTTCAGTCCTGATACATAGGGGACAAAAACTGACCAAATTTTTATTCAATTTGAAAAATTCCTTCTGCCCCAGGGGGGGGGGGGGGATTTTTTTTTGGCCAAATTTTTTTCTACATTTTTCCAGATAAAACCTAAAGTTAAAGGCAAGTGCTTTTACTTAGATAATACAATAGAGAACCTCTGCAATTTCTTCAAACAATCAAAAGAAAAAAAAAATCGATCCCTAATGTAGTTTTGTAAGTTATAACATGAAACAGGTAAGGGGGTCGATTTTGTTCAATGTTTCCATACTGTTCAAAGTATGTCAATGTTAAGGCCCTTTTATTTTGAAGGTTAAAGGATAGTGGTTTCATTTATTAACTAAGGAAAAGCATTTGGCTTCAACTTTAGGTTTTATCTGGAAAAGTGTAAAAAAAAATGTGTTGCACGAAAAAGTCCCCACCCCCCATTGGAGCAGAAGAACTTTCTTAAAAAGTATAACAATTGCTCAATTTTTGTTGCTATGTATCAGGATAAAAAAAAAACTAATAGCGAAAAAAATTTTTTTTGGTTTCAAAGTTACTAAGTGTTAAAATAGGGTGTGGGGTAACTTTGAACAACATGTTGGGTAACATTGAACACTCTATAAGTGTATCAAAAGTAATGGAATTTGATAAAAAGTAAATAAATTATTATTTATTTATTGTTTTTATTATTTAATATTTATTTATTAACCCAACCTTTTGATGTAAGTTTCTTCAATCCTCTAAAACTCTCCTGGGGAAATATGATTGAGGATTACAAGCAGAAATACCCAACACACATCTACAGTTCATAAAAAGATATTTCCACAGATGCTGCCCAACCTTCTCAATACCCACTAATTTACCTGTTGATGTTGTGAAACAACAATAGAATACCATACCAAACCGCCAATGTTAAAAAAAAAAAAAAAAGAAAATGAGACCACCATATCTCAAGGTATCCTGTAAACTACTCAACGTTGAAGAACATAATTACGTTTAAAATAATTTGAGAAATTGAATAACATTATTAAAAAGTTATAGAGAGGTAAACCAAAAAATTGACAGTGTTTGATAATGTGGTACCTGTGCCCCTTAAATGTTAAAAAGTTCTCCCATTGTACATAATTATATATATTTATGCTCAAATAAGCTATTTATAAATATAAATATAAATACAACATTCAAAATAAGGCAGGTGGGGTAACTTTGAACACCTGTTCAAAAGTTACCCAAACCGCCCATTTTCAAAAAATCTGAAGAAAAAAGCACAAAAAAACAAAAAGGAAAAAAAACAGACTAGATGACCACCATATCTCTGGTATGTAAAGTACTAAACTTAAATATATATTTAGGCTAACATAGTTTGAAAATTCAAAGTAGTTAAAAAAAAAAATGTTTAGTTAGGTGAACAAAAAAAAAAGATTTGGTAGATTGATTAAATAATCTTACAGTATCAATATATAATACTATATATATATATAGTATATATATATATATTATATACTATACTTATTATATATATATAATATATATATATATATTATATATATCCATAAAGTATATATATATAAGTATAAGTATTATACTATATATATATTTAATATATACGATTATATATATATAGGTATATATATATATATATTATAATATAATATATATACATATATAAATAAATCTATATATATATATATATCATATATACTTATATATATATATATAATATATATATATTATATATATATATATATACTATAATATACTAGTAATATATTATATTTATATATATATATATATATAATCCATTTTGCTTATGGTATGTATGACATTCCAATGCCAAATGGTTCGCGCTTTCTGTTTGTCATTCCGTATCAAACACTCATGCCCTCACAGAACATACACTAGAAACCACCTTTTATCCACATATCATCATACCCATACTTCTTCTTCATACTTTCATACCCCTCTTCGTAGAACAATATCCTACAGATATCCTTATCCCTTATATCCCTATGTGTGGGGAAGAAAAAATTGACGACGGTGTATGTCCTGCGTGTCGTAGAAAGGCGACTAAGGGACGGTGTAGTTAGGCTGCCTGCCCACTACCACTTATCTTTTTTGCCAGGAATGCTAAATGCATGCTTCGGAGAAGGTTCTTTCGCCGTAGAACGGCCCTTCACTATTCTTCTTATAATATTGAATCGGTATGGGTACATGAAATGGCAGAGGAATAATGAAGAGAGAGAGAGGGGATGGATGTATTTAGAAAGGGCAAATCTTATTTGCAAAACAGACTGAGAAACAAAGATGAAAGGAAACGCGGGCGAAAATGAGTGGTGTGGTGGTGTGAAATGTGTTTTTGTGTTGGTGTGGAATTGAATGAAAGGGAGATTAGAAGGATCTGCAATTACTGAATGAGTGGACTTTGTGGTAGAGAGCTAATGGTATGGATTTTGTTGTGTGAGTAACTAGAATTCTAAAGGTTAAATTTAAGTTTTGAAAAGATCAAAAATGTTGTATGGTTTCGACATATGGTCCATCTGAGGTAATGTTGAAGAAGGTGCGATTTTCTGGGATAATCTGAATGATTTTTTGGATGGGGTTAGTAGGAGATTCAGTTCATTGGCCACATATCTGCCCCCCAAAGGATTTTTTTTTTTTAACAGTTGTCACCACCATTCACTGGCAGAGGCATTATGCAAGGAGGGGGTATAGTACGCTCTAAAAGTTCACCCTCAAACGCAAAATATACGCATATGAACACAGACTTTATTAAAGTGAGGAGATTTAAATTCAGCAGGAACTACAAAAGATGGACGAGAATTCCACAGAACAGAGTGGTGGGAAAGGAAGGAATCAACCACAAAACGAACTTAGCCCCCTGGAGTTTACCAAATTCACACAAAAACCTTGTGCGCAGATACAGCACACCCTTGTGGCTAACGAGGGGAGGTAAAGGTTGGTAGTTACGCGAATGAATAAGTTCCTTCGAGTCACCTGCCGCTGCCTGTACTATAGGAATAATAGAAAAGCAATCAACATAGCGGCCGCAAAAGATAAGGGTAGTGAACTGGAAGTGCGAACAGTTTTATAGCCCCTTTTTGGCTTTTGAACTCGACCCTGTCCAAAAGCCGGGTGAACCAGAACACCCCCTCCCCCAGATTATGAGAGCCAGTAACCTTCGCCATACATGGGCGGATGAGACCTTGTATAGTTGGAGCAACTGAGAAGCAGGAAAAAAAGTTTTACTTTATACCTAAACAGATTTCCCAGTTTCTTTGAGGCCGCCCTTTCAACCGTTGTGATGAGAAGGTTTCAAAGACCATTTTTTTTTGTTCATGTTTAAGGCCAAGATGTTTATATTGTCCAACAGAAGAAACTGATAGCACCGTCCAGAAGAGATAGGAAAGTGAAATAGTTTTGGGAAGGAAGTATTGTGGTAGAAAGTTGTAGCTCTTTTTAAAAGGAATTGAATTTTCCACAGGTTTGAAGACCCGACCCCATCCGGAAATTTCCTATCCCAATAGTCGAAGATATAGAATCGAAAGATTAAAAGACAGATCGAAGAGCTAAAATTCTAGAAAGTAAAAGGAGGGAGCGATAAATTGATATTGAGTTTTGAAAGAATGAAGGGTCCGAGTCCATCGGCATAGCGAGTGAATAGAGTTAAGAGGTGCAGGGTAAGAAGATTATTAATGAAAAAGAGTAGGAGTTTTAAGACAGTACCCTAAGGTAATAACAATTAGTTAATCCACTAATTGACAAGAAAAGAAGAGTCGCCCCATCAAGAACAGATCCGGATATTGAAGTCAGACCTTGTGTAAAAGAAAGATATGACATAAGTAAAGCGCACAAGAGAATAGGCAGGAGAGCACTTGCACGAGGGAGCAAAGTGATCCACGCTGCCCCACTAAGGAACTTCAGAGTAATTGCCTTTGGCGTGATTGTCAATGCGCACCACTCACCAACGCAAGTTCCCCGTAGTTCCTAAAGGAAAAACCAATAAATGGTTAAGATAAGGAAAGTATTATCGCCAAGTTAGAACCTCGAGCGCCGGAAGCCGTACTGCGATCGGAATGAGTTTCCAGATGGTCTAAGAAGTGAGAGTTGAGACCGGTTTGTTTCAAAGATCTTAGAATAGAATACAAGGGGGGAGAGCTAATAGGGATGAGGAGTTAGAAGGATCAAAAGCGGCTCTATCCTTTTCATCCGGAATATGGTTGATCAATGTTCGAGCTTCCACACTGAGCACACACGTGCCCAGTATTGGACATAGAGAGTATATTTGAACGAGGACAGGTAGGGATAGCACGGAAGCACAACTTCCTCAACTAGGGGATGGAATGCCAATCCGGGAGTTGGCGCACCGCGCCTTCCATAACGTTCCATAAGAATTTATGCGTTGGGGCCCATGTGGACACTTTGAATTAAAATGTAAGTCACAAGGCAGAGGTCATTGAGGACCAGCGCGGTGGAGAGGAGAATTTAGTAGGAAAGGAATGACACGCAGAATGCGTTCCAGGGTTGATAGAGGAAATAGAAAGGCCGAAGAGAGTTGGCCTGTTCAGTTTGTTGCGAATTAAGCAAACAGAACATCGGATAAATAAGAGGAGGAAAGGCAGACATACAGAATGTTGCTAGAGAATGTTATGGCAAGCGAGTCAGATAAGATTTGTTAGCAGAGGAGAAACCAAGGAGGTTTATCACTACTCTTCGTTATGATGAAGCAAG
This sequence comes from Trachelipus rathkii, assembly GCA_015478945.1. Lineage (NCBI taxonomy): Eukaryota > Metazoa > Arthropoda > Malacostraca > Isopoda > Trachelipodidae > Trachelipus > Trachelipus rathkii. The sequence continues at coordinate 23,437 of JABUQX010015300.1, forward strand.
GTACGCGCATTGCGCTGCAGCGAATAGTATCTCAGCAAAGATTTTCTAGCTTTAATGAATGAAATTTATGACCGATGAGTGGAGATAAGGAGGAAGAAATTTTTCGCCCCGACCGATAGGCGAGTCTCTGCATAATGCGCCAGAGAGAAACAAAGCTACGATCGAACCATGGAATTATAGCATCGAGAGAAAGATTTAGTTGAAGAAGGAAATGAGCCTACTCATCCCATCACATTAACAGCTTCCTCCTTATCCTTTTAAATCTTTATACATTCCTTCAGTATTCCTTACTGAGGTAGCCAATTGCTATCATCTGCAAACTTTGGAAACCTTACATTTGGTCTAAGCGAATAATAATAGTATATAGGTATAAATAATATTATATATATTAGATATATATATATATAAATATGAATTATAAAATATATGATTATTATTATCATATACTAATAGTATATATATGATATAGTATATATATATATATATATATTACTATATTATATATATATATTACTATATAATAATACTATATAGAGAGTATATATAGAGTATATGTAAATATAATGTATATTTATTTGCTATGAGGTGAGAGGTGTAGGTATAGTTAGAGAGGGAAGAAAGAAATTTTCGTAAAAATATACTTTTATCAAGGTAATCGTCATGTCCATGGCAAAATTTTTTATTATAATCCGTCATCGGCAAAATTTCATAATCGTCCCATCTATAATATATATATATATATTATATATATATATATATATATATTATATTATATATATATTATATATATATTATATATATATATATAATATATATATATTAATATATAATATATATATATATAAAATATATATTTATATATAACTATAATATATATATATATATATATAATATAGTATATATATATATTTATATATATTTAATTTTTTTATACAAAATATATATATATATATATTATATATATAAATATTTAATGGAAATATGTAAATATTTATATATATTATAGTAGTAATATATAATATAATATATATAACACTGATTATATAATAATATAATATATAATAGTATTATATATTCAAATGTTGCTTTCTTTAAACTCTTCGTTTTAGAATGATACTACTATCATATTTTAATAAATAATATTTAAAGGGAATGTCAAATATTTTTGATTTCTTTTGTGTGATTATATGTTTTGGTATCAGATTGTTATTTTAGTTCTGTCTTATTATTTTAAAATTTAATCAACATTTTATCACTGGTTTCTGAAAATTATATAAATTGCCATTTTGATTTCCAAAAGGTTTTTTAAATACTTAATCGCATAATAAGTAATTTGGCAGTAAATGACATCAATAGTCATATTAATATGTTTATTGAAATTTTGAATAATTGTTATATTTTCTTAATATTATTACTAAAACTAAAAATATTCTAATTTTTAAAATTCTTTGTATGAATGAATTAGTTCTTATGAAGTCTTTCATAAATATCTAGAAAAGGTTGAAACTCAGGCCGTGGCCGGAGCCGGGGCCGACGGCGGTGCCAGCGATCCGGTGCATCACTATTTATTAGTTAAATGATAACCATATTTAAAATTATGATTTTATATACAAAAAAATAATTTTAGACCAAAGATCTAGAGGAAACAGATGTGGTATAAAAATAGTATAGAATTTACATTTATTTTCAGAGTAGTTTAACTGGATGCCATGGAAGACATGACTCCTCCAATTAGTTCTTCATCTTGTGCTGATCTTGAACGTTTAGCTGCAGCGGCTGCAGCCACCATGGGATGTTCAACAGAGACTGTACAATCACCTCAAATAATCAATGCACATATTAATGGAAATTTTCAAGTTCCAAGTACTTGCCATTCCTCTACCACACTTATTCCTCATTATTCCTCAGATGCATATGATCTTTCTAGAACACAACAGTATGCAACAGTACGAGTAACGGAATATCCACCATCAAAAGCTTTCTTTGATCAAACCAAAAATTCTCATCCGGCAAACCATCAAACCATCAGCTTACCAAATCCTATTCAAACTTCGTCCAAAATTGCTTCACATTTTACTGTTATTGAAAGATGTGATCAAGGCAACATCATTTTACCTCGAGTTCATACTTTTAATCAGTCAGTTGTGGCAGCCAAAAATTTTAATTTATCACATGGAGGAACTAATGTACATTATATTCCTATTGATACTCGCAGGGTTCCCAATTCTTCAGATACAGTAGCGATTGCAGTATCACAGGGTAGTGATATTCAGGTGGCAAATGGCACGCAGGTTAATTCTCAACAAATTATTCAGATTGTAACTCATCCACAATCTCATCAACATTATGAACATCAGCAAACCTTTCAATCTCAGTCTTCTCTTGGAGAGCAAAGAATATCCCAATTACAAGCAGTATCTCAACCTCTGTATCAACCATTTTTGCAAGAAGAACCTTCAGAGAAAGAACAAAAAACAAAAGAAAAAGTACTGAATTCTAAAAAGAAAGTCTTAAAAAAAGTAAAGCTAAAAAAGAATGATTGTGAATTGTCAGATGAAAGCGAAGAACAAGATCATTCTAAATTAAACATGGTAATTCCTGATCCTACTGAAATTAATGGAAAGAAATATTATGTTTGTCAACTTTGCAGTGAGAAATTTGTAAGAAAATATTTATATAAAAGACATCAGATTTGTCACACTGGCGAAAAGCGTGGCGCATTGTCACTGGAAACTAAAGTGGGAATTATTAAAAGAATTAGAAAAGGGGAGAGACAGGTTGATCTAGCTATGGAGTATAATGTAGGAAGATCAACACTAAGTTTTATTATGAAAAATGCTGACAAATTTCTAGGAATCCTGAAAAATGGAAAATTTCATCCAGAGAGTAAAAGACTTCGAGGAGCTCAGCGAGAGGATGTTGAAGCTGCTTTATACGAATGGTACAAACAGGCTTCTCATTTTGGCATTCCAATATCAGGACCAATCTTGTGTCGCAAAGCTAGAGATTTTGCAGCAAAATTAGGGTATCAGGAATTTAAAGCTACCCATGGCTGGTTGGACAGGTTTAAAAGACGTAAAAGCATTGTTTTAGGAAGATCGAAAATGGTAAAGTTAAAAGGCAATGATGAAGATTCTGAAGAATTCAAAGAAGACTTCTCAGAGAATATTTTACCAAATACTTTAGTACAATATGAATCTAATGATGTATTTCACGCAAGTGAAATTGGCTTACTTTATCGAGTGTTTCCATCAAGAGCATTACAATTTAAAGGTACAAGATGTGCTGGAGGAATTAATAGCAAAAAGAGAATAACCGTTTTAATCTGCACAAATATGACTGGATCCGAAAAGTTTACTCTCTTAACCTGAAAAAGTAATTTTAACTCCTCTCTTGGTAACAGGAAAACATGCAAAGCCAAAATGTTTTAGAAACGTCAAAAGTTTACCTGTTCAATATTTGTCAAACGATAAATCTTGGATGACAAAAGAGAGCTACATAGATTGGCTCAAAGATTTAAATTCTTGGTTTGTTCAACAAAATACTCAAAACCAGGATCACAAATACATGATCCTGAGTGGTTTGGTTGTCCCTGCATTCTGCCAATTATCATTTAAAGTATCGTCTTCATATAACTAAGATGGCCTTGCAAAATATTGTTATAGTTGAAATTATAATTCCTACCATCACCTTACTTTTATATAGTTAATTTCAAACCCCTGATTTTACACACCTTCAAAACTTGGTATTTCCTATTCTCTGAAACGAAATTACAGGAGGGTTAGAAAGCATTCCTTAGTCAAATAGATTAGTTCACAAAATTATAAAGTTGAAGGAAAAAGAATATGAAAATGTTGCCAGGGCTGGCTAGCCATCATTAGTTCTATGAATATATCATTGTTTATCTATCAAACTGACGTTGACGCTCAGCTCAAGACGTAGGTGTGCTAGAGACGGTTAGGTAGTACAGAGACATTAAGTATCCTAACGAGGCTTTCGACCCGTTTGACACGCACTGGCAAGGTTCAAGCTTCTTCCGCGTAAAGAGTAGGCGTAGTCTCGTCATTAGTAGGGGGATATTGTTTGCTAATATATCCTCTGACGCTAGGTTCTTACTCGATGAATAATACGGTTGATGACTCAATGTTAAGAATTGTGTTATCGTTGTATTTCGACTAGTTTTTTAGCGCTTACACTCACTACTAGGGGTCTAGTACTCGATGTTTCATCGTTTCCTAACGAACATTGTCGTTTGACCTCATTATGCTAGCACAAATATATCGAAAGAAAATATTATATAATTAACCGATTAATCGGAATTACATATGAGTGCATACGAAATATAGTTCGAGAGTGCCCTTAGTCCTCATTGTTATTCGGACGACGAAATGACCCACAGTATTATGATGCTAGCTAAATATAAAGCAGACACTGTTAGAGCTATTGATTGCTGCGCTTCTGTATTAGTCGAATAGCATTGTGTGCGTTCAAATAGAGGAAGAATATTGCGAAGAGCCAGATAGATGAGGGAGAATATGTTTATAGGAACAACTGCATGAACGACTGAAAAATATGGGTGTCCAGCATGCAGATAGTTGTAGAAATCGAAATCTAAAGTGAGAGAGAGTAGTGGCACATCCTCGTCAACTCCACGCTAACACAAAGGGGGACTACCTAGAAAATGTTTGGGAGCCCTTATCAACATTAAGAAATATTCCTTGACTCCAAATGCGCACCGATCATCTGGTACTGGAACTGAAGCCCTAATGACTAGACTCTAATTCGAACTCCAATGAACGTAATTCGGGTGTTTATATTAATATTATTAGTGTTTTATTTTAGTAGTCATTTTAATATTTGATGTGTATATTTAATATATGACGTAATTCTTCTGAATGATTGTAATATGTAAATTTTATAAACGCTCCCCCTTGGAACGAGCCTCCCCAGTCACGAGGAATATGTCGTCTGCAACCCAAACGCCTAATATAATTGAGCTTATTGAGAGCATATCTCATTATGATCTATGTATACTCTGAACTATTGAGATATGAGTTGGAGTGAGTTTGATTAATGTAAATAGTTAGGGTCATCTAGTTAAGTACTCGGATTTTAATTTATTTTTGGTCTTCAATATAATTATTATTTATATAATCGTCATCAGATATTTATTTAATCTATTTTAGACTACTTTAATTGAATTATCTAATTTATTTAAGTGTTAATAATTATTTTTTTTTATTATTAATTCTATTATTTATTCTATTATTCTATTTTTTATTTTTGATTTTATATTGTTTATTATTGTTATACATAATTTTTATTCCATTCAGAAGACCTCACTCACAACATAAGCTTTAAATAGATGTTTGTATAGTTTCATCTTTAGTTTTTAAATTGTTTATTCTAATTTTATTAAATTTTTATGTATGTTTATTTGGGTTTTTATAGTGTATGTCTTTAAGCTACATTACAAACATGCTATTACGAGACTATAAGAAAGAATCTTATACACACTATCCTTCATAGGTATGTTATAGGGAATTCGTTACAATCGGAGTGCACGGTGGTGATATACAAGTATATACTCTTAGGGCGTAATAATAAGCGCGAAAGAGAGAGAGTAAATTCACACCGCTATCTCATGAAATCAACACACATCTCTACTCGCCGCTCTTGAGTCCATATAAGTGCAATTGTAAGAACATGGAGAATTTCACAGTTGAAATTCTTATTGAAAAACAATTGGAGTCGGTAAGGTAGATATTTGAGGTTCTATTGAGTACTATTCTATATGTCATATATTTAATGGATGTGTATAAAACAAACACAATTTATTTTTTGTTAGTTTATATATTTGCTATAATTTAAAAACACGGTATTGGTTTTTACTAATAGTTAATATTATTGACATTGACAATGTTTTAATGAAAGAATAAGATGTTTGCCACGATGTAGTGCGGAACTGAGAGGTGTTATGAGAGCAGTCTCACGAATCAGAAGGTCTACAATCTACAAAATACGCAGATATCCAACCTCACTCTGTCACTGCAAGCTCGGCTAATCAGGCTATACTTGAGGGATATATGAAATTGTAAAATTCTTATCAGGAGAGCAAAAAATTGTTTTTTTGTATCGTTTATTTCTGTGTTTAATGCTTTTTGAAATCGATACATCATTGGTCTTTCTAGCTTTTAGAAATCGATCAAACATTTGTGCTAAGACTTTCGCTGAAGAAGTAAATCTATTCTCTATAAGCTTTAAATATATGTACCTACTTATTCACATTTAATTCCAACAATCATCATACGACTATCTATCTCAAAACACTCATCAGCCGCGCCTGTGTGACGAGCAAACATTAACTGCTCACATCACGATAAGTTATTATACATACTTTAAACAACAGTAAATATAAGACTTACTATTGACCATCGATACATGCATTGGTAACTTTCAGTACTCATTGAAATTGCTTAAGCTTTTAAGAATATACTACATATTATTTAGATATTTACCACAAGCTCTTTGATGACGATCGGATTCCAGAATTTTTCGATGTTCGATTCGATATTGTAGAGCCCTTGGGCATTAATTTATCATCTTTCCGACTCACTCAACTACCTCCTCATCAACATCACCTATGTCCTACACTCACTCTTTCACCTTAGATGTGGGGTTAGGGGTGCGCAACATGCACAGAAAATAGGATAGATAAGTAAAAAATGCATGACGAGAATCGAAAGGAAAGCTTCCTCCCCTACCAGTCATTCCCATACCCTTAAGTGAGAGATCGCAGTAAAAAAAAATCCACCCCATAAGCTTCACAGCCCTTCACTGTGGTAATCACCACCACCTAATCGCATATCGTTGATGTTCACTTACAGCTCCTGATGATCAACCAAGACCCAAGCAAAGCTAACATCCCAATCCTTAATCAAACCAACAACGCATCCATTTCTATCACTATACCTCGCTACTTCTTTTCGATAAGCTCTTCTGACAATCTTCACATACTATCTATACCACATATTACAGATAAATTATTACTTTAAAATCAGACTTAAATCACTTTTCTCCATCCCAGCGCCTAGACCCCAACTCAACCATATCCCAGCAACTCACCACTAATAATACAACCACTACTATCCGACATTAAACATGCTCTACATGATATCCAAGTATATGCAAGACGATCTTCCTATCCAATACTGGAACACTATGTTCATCGTGACATTAAAATATTCAATTAATAAACGTAACAACCTATTTACCACTCTTTCGTTTTAATATAGCTCATATCTTGTAGTTAAGTCTTTCTTCACAATCCACATTGTTCTCTACACTAATCATCTTTCGAGCATTAACAGTAATTTACAAGATCCTTTCATTTTCTTAATACAAAATTCCCTTTATACTCATATCATGTATGAACCTCGAATAAATGCCAACACCATATCACAACCACCACACACACACATCAAAACCACAAGAACACGCAACCCCTAAGATGATACCATATGAAACAGAATGCTTTAGAACTACAGCACACCACATCTCATCATCTCACAAGTCACTACACATCACTATAAATTCACTACTTTACATACAAAACTGATATAACGATAGCACCGTTAATCCTTTATTTGCGATAAAAAGCCTTTCCAATTCTAATAAAACTCACTGTATACACTAAATATATTTATTGTATTGTAGGTCTATTAGTAGTTAGTGTAGTGTTATTAGTAAGGTTATTGATTATAGTGGTAGTCATGTTAATGTAGTTTTGTCATTATTTATGTTTTAATTATGCTATTATGCACACACAAGGAACAAAGATAAGAAAGAGAGCAGTTATGCACATATGTACAATAATCGGAGCAATTCCACTCAAAGTAGAAATGCTGGGATCAAATCAAGTAGAGATATTTTATAAAAATTCCAGTACATACACTCTTAATTCTCTACAAGTCACAATAACCGCGGGCAGCCGATCACGCCATGATTACCCCATGAAACTAATGTTTGCGGTATCAACTGGGGACATTTGAGAGATCTACCACAGATATTATCGGATTGTGTAATTACTTTGGCCAATATTAAGTCATATTAGCAAAAAGATTCAAAATCACGTGATTTAGTGTATAAGCATGCTGAGGATTCTGATATCTGAGCAAGAGTTAAATTCAGTGCCACGTAATTCGTATGCATTACATAATATTTGTCTAGCAATAAATAAAGCATAACTTTTGCTTATCACCTATTGAACAAACCACTAATGAATGTACAGAGAGAATCGCTCGATACATAATATGGTGCTATACTCTTTAGAGTGACAGTCTGAACCAAAATAGTATTACTCAGCTACCATATATGAAATTAAACCTGAAAATTGTTATATTTTTGTACATTACCTGTACTGTCAGTATATATCAACCTAGCTAACGAAAAGTCCTCCACCCGCAGCGAATCTTGGAAGAAATAGTAAATTTAGAAACCTATAGAACCAGATACTCACGCTCACAAACTCCAGTTATCCAATAATCCTACTACACTATAAATCTCTATATGCTATTCTATTGGTCACATATTTCATCATGAGTGTGTGTTTCAAAGGATTGTTTATATGAGCTATTATAATTCCATAATAAATCTGAAAATCTTGAGGCCCTAAAGTACATTATATCACAGTAGATCAATAAACCCTATACCACCTTGTGTCTAAGATTGTAAGATTAATATATAATATTTATGTGTTACCAGTTTATGGCACGTTTCACTATAAATAATCTACACACAAGACGGACTATATGTACAGTACAACTAGTGAGTAAGTTTTCACATTGTAAGCTCATAAGCTCAACTGGTAAGACTGGGCTACCCAGTGAGCATGTGCAGAAAGATATCGCAGAGAGTTGGAGATCCAGTTCGAGACATAATAACCTGAATAGATTACTATGCATTTAATATGACCTAGAGAAGAATACTCACATTCTCTCTATTGATTTTGAGGCTAACATAGAGAGCGATAGAGAATGTACGTTTGTAACGATTGTGAGGTGATAACAAAAATCACGAGGATTGCAGAAGCAATTCACTGAATACAGTTGTGAGTCATGAAACCGAGAGCATATGCTCTATACGCTATAGATCTCTTTAGTACTGAACTTTAATGAATTCAGGAACTTGATCAGATTCAGCAAAAGATAATCCAAATCCCATCTAATACACAGTTCACACTGTTAACTTAAACGTAATTGGTGGTAATCACAACAACTGAGAATGTAAAAATATATTCTACTGGTTATATTAATGTCAAGAAAATATATGAGTCAATGATCCAAAAACTTAACAATTTTCTAAATTCTTTGACAAAGTTATAAACAAAATCTTAAAAAAAAAAATTAAAATCAATTATCATTAGGCTATTAAATAATTTAGGTGGTTTATACCACCATTTTCTACATCACTAACTCAACCCTCCAAACATAAACACTGTATCACCACATATCATTACTAACACATCAAGAAAATATTAATGCAATACGTAAATCAATTAATTAGTGTAAAACTTATTGTTAAACGTTCAGCATATATATCTAGTGATTATCAGTGTATAATAATAAGTACATTGATTTACTGTTATGTTTATCTAATAGTATAAATTATATAATTCACGTAAATTAGTGCTTGAGATAACATATAAGATAATCATACTAAGCATACCGGATGAGGGAGAGAGAGTGAGGGGAGGTGGTATGACTGAAGAGAGTAAGTGAGAGGAGGTAGAGGATGAGGTATTGAATTTTTACTTGATTATTTATACTGAGATTTATGAGCTATTATAGGGCTTATGTACTAAAGATGTCAAGAGTTATTTATATACGTATTATATATAAAATATGAAAAGCAAATAAAAATTTTAGTATAAACATAATGTTTCAAAATAACTATATAATAATTAAAAATAATAATATAAATAAAGAATATAAAATTTTCATATTATAAACATTAATATAAAATAATATTAAATTGATAAAAAAAATATATAATACGCAATAAGAATAATAAATGAAAACTTACAACAAAGAAGCCACGAGATTATTATTAGTTGACGTTTATTAATAAAAAAGAAATACAGAAGATTTGATAATGATAGAAAGAGGAAAGGGATTATTTGTCGTAGTGTGTGGTGTGTGATTATATGTGTGTGTGTGGTGATGTGTGTGTGTAAGGATGTGTGTGTGTGGGATGTGTGTGTGTGATATATATTTATATTTATAGTTCTCAGTGAGTGGTAGGTCACAATTTGAGGGAGTAGGAGGAAGAGATAGGTGATCAGATGAAAAGATCTTAAGTGGTGATAGTATATATATAAAATGAAGTGAGAAGTTCATTTGAGCACGTAGAAACAATTGATATTTGATCAGAAATAAGTTAATCTAAAAATCGAGGCACTCGCAAGTTAAATCAGTTTGAGAGCTGTTGAAACAAAATTAGAGAGCATACAAATTCTGGGAGAGCACAAGATGACAGGAAGGTATAGTCTGTGTATGTCTTGAGTTGTGCAATGATTGGATGTCATTAACTGTGTGGTATTGTCCTTAAGTAAGTGTGAGGAAGCTAAGATATGTCATAGTGAGTGGAGGACGTCTATAAAATGAAGAGGTGATGCTGAGCGTTAGGAAGTAATAAAAGCAGATGCTGGTTCAATGCCGTATCTAAAGGTCCAGATGACGGAGTATGTGTGCACATATAAGTAACATTGAGTGTTGGGTCTGATTGATATGAACGTCTCCTTGAGTGTGAAAATAGGTTGCAGGATTGTGAAAATATATGATATAATTCTTAAAATAGGTTTCAAATAGGTTAGGAAGACTAAGGAAGTCTAGGGGAGTGAATACCAGGTTTGGGAAGGATGAAGATGGAGAGGAGGTATCTTATATGTAGTTTGTAAGCTCGTAGCTGTATGTGAAGTTGCTGTGTCGGTATAAGTGGTTATATGTTATATGACTTAAGTTACATTGGGTAAGCACAGTACTAGATGAACTATGATAGAGAGCATGTAAGGAGTAGGTTACGGGTTTTGTGTATATGTTTATTTGTAACTGAGTTATGAGAGTTGATGATTTCGAGGTGATGTTAGTGAGTGTGACATAGGAACATACAATTGTTTGAATAGTGTTTATAATATACAAGTTTTTGATGATGAGGTGATATGGAATGTGTGTGGGTTTGTGTGATGGTAGCAAGAAGGAATGAGTTATTTTGAGGGAGCTAGGTCACATGGTAGCAAGGTAGGTGAAGAGTAGATGGGTGTAGGTATAGAAGAAGATTGAATGAATGGCTAGAAATCTGCAGTGTATAACTGATATAATTTCTACGAGACGATGACAACACCGATCTAAGATACGATTTGGAGGCGAGTAATGGGTGATTGATTGATTTGGCACAGTATACGATAATAGATTTGAAACAAAGCGTTTATAGGGAAGGGTATTAGCGGATGGGTGATTCCGGGAGGATTGGAGGAGTAGCAGGTGTGGTGAAATAGGTAGCCTTTCTTAATGATAAGGCAGTATATGGGAGAATCTAGGCGGAACTGTAGGAACTATAGAGGAATTAGTTTATTGAGGTGTAATAGTATGGTTGAAGATCATTATGCTGTTATTGCCTTTAAGTAACGAAAGAAGAGAGGATTGGTGAAAGAATCAAAGGTGCAAATAAGGAGTGGTAGGGGATCGTGTGCGCGATCAAATCTTCATTTCATTTGCACAATATCAAAGATGACTGAGAAAATTAGGGAAAAAGAGAAATAAATTGTATTTAGGTTTATATGGATTTGCATGACAGGGCGTTTGATAAAGGATTATAGGGAAGCTATGATGGCAGGTGTTTAATAATATAAATGATGGATAGGTAGGCTTTCTGGAATTGGTAATCAATAAACAAGAGAGTATGACTATAAGTGAAGCACGTTATGTGTAAGAATAAACATGAATTTCAAAAGTGATTGTTGATAATTATTATTAATAGGCGCAGAGTGAAAGTGACCATGAAGAGATAGTTATATAGTCCCTTAGAATTTAGATCTATAGTGTTGTAAATAGTTATAGGAGTGGGGGTTATGAAAAATCTACGAGATGTATACCTGTGGGTGGAAACTAGCAAAAATGGTAGATTCATTAAGAAATATGATATGGAGAATGCAGGAGTGAGTGGAGGCGTGTGATCTCGACTACCCATTAATTGATTATGCCAGAATGATAGATCGAGTTTTGGATGATGTGGATCTGAAAGATAGTTTTGGAGGGGAAGGGAGGTTGGATTTGAGAGATGAATTGTGTAACGCGGATTGTATAAAGAACATGGTTTGGTTTTAGAACATGTAAAAGCTTCGTTAGAGGAGAGTAGGTATAGGTTTAAATGAGCTGTTGTGAAGTAAGGTTCAGTCCCTTCTTTTAAGCGTCCTGGTATTTAAACCCAAATAGTGATAATGTAGATGGTGAGGCATACCACAAGGACTGGAAAATTAATTAGTCTGAGTTTAAATAAAAATTTAAGGAGCATATAATGTTGGATGAAAGTGGAACGGATGATGCAGTGTAGTAAAAAGTTGTGAATGCAGGAAGAATGGCTGGTGCAAAGACACCATATAACGTGTGGTTGAATGATTGAAAAGGGACTAATCCCTGAGTGAGCTAAAGGGTTCTATTTTACAAGAAGTGAGTATAAGTTAATCATCTGTTTAAATAGAATAAATATAGTAGTGAATAACAATGGTCTGGAATAAAGAGGTATAAATTTAAAGTATAATTACAGCAAATAGGGTCCAGATGGAAACAATCTATGAAGATATTTTAAAGGTGAGTATAGAAAAGAAAAATTAGATTAAAATTGAGAATTGGATGTAGAAACGCTATATTAAATTGTTAATATAAATTTATATTAATAAAAAAAATAGTTTTAAAATTAAAGAATTAAAATAAACAAAATATTAAGATGAGTTATGCCGCGCCGCGCTGAAAGAGGAGAGGAGTGATAAGGAGAGAATAAAATTAAAGTTATACGGAATTGAGATGGGATTTGGATCATCTAGATGGAAGGATGAAAATGCAAAGTCGTTGGTATAAAGCCGATGTATAAGTGAGATAGAGATGTGTTTGGGAATAACAGAGACCTGACTAGAGGAGACACAGAGAAAAATAAATAGTCAATTGAGTCGGAAAACAGAATGAGGTTACTGGAAGGAGACGAAAAAAATGGTGAATATGGCAGAGGGCGAGAATTAACAAGGTATGACATATAAAAATATAAAAAGACGATCAGAGGTATATTACAAACAGTCATACAGAAAGGGTATAAAGATTGCACCACATAAATAAAAACAGAGGAGTCTCATGGGAGGATGAACTGCCTAGACTTTGACTGATAAAGCCCTAGTAGTGATGGTACACATACAGCCCTTCACCCAGTGAAGACATCTAGAGAGTAATTTATTTGCGATCAGCATAACTTATTTCCCATACTTATGTTTCACAACACGACCTCTTCGGTAAAAGAATTTTTCGATACACCTATAACGAATTGGTTCATATAATATAACTACTAACACAATACATTTAATACGATGCTTTGTCACAACTAACCATAAAAAATACAAACAAGTAAAATGTTAAAATAAAAAAAAATAGAGTTAAAAACTAACAGATCTGTATGATTGAGGAAATGAGAGATGATGAAAGAATAATAAAATATATTAATAAAAATTTAAAAATTAATATAATAATTTATAACACCCAAAAGTATGAAACGAATGTAGTATAATAAACGAATGAGTATAGTACATATACCCCATATCACATAACATTCATCCAAATATATATATTACAATAATAATATATATAATATATATATTTATATTATAATATTATATATATTATATAATATAATATATTATAGTATATATAGGTGTTAATGACTATTTTTAATATTATACCTATATATATATATTTCATATATACTATATAATTATATATTATTAATATTATATATATATATACTACTATATAATATTATATATTTGACGAGAATAACTCACGAGGGGTGCGGGGTTATATCGACACGGTGTGTGAAGCCTAACGAGTGGATTTTTGGCTGTGACGGGCCCGCAACTAAGGGTATGATATGTGTGACACTGTGATAAAGGTATTATCATTTCAGCATATGTATAAGTTCTACTAACGCTACTTGTTTCCGTGCTTTTTAATATGCGTTCCTATATAACTAACCCATTAACTTTAGGGACTTGTAGGAATAAGATATAGACAATAACTTATATAATTAATATTTATATAATTATCATAAGTTATATATATATATATTATATATATATATAATCATTAAAATATACTTATATGTAATTACCTCACATTAATACCTTTTAATCATATTAATATATAAATTAAGATTATACGATTTTATAAAAAAGTATAATGAGATTTTAGAGAAAAATATATAATATAATGTATCATGATACCTTATATACCTAATACCCATTTGAGTATACCGGTATCTATTATTATGTCAATAAAATTTTGAATGACACAAATCGAGAGTTATACTCACCTGTATAAATGTATACATGTAAAGAAAAAACCTCTAAGATAATATATACCGAAATGACACTCGATAGAAATATTATTATCATTATGAATATTGAGTATTGACATTGCTATTCAATTATATTATGACTACTATTTATATTAATCACCATTATGCTATCCCATACTCTCTAGTAATACCGATATAGTCGGAACACTAATATATAATATAGATATAACTATAGGAATTAACGTGCTCTTTCAATGCAATTCGCTCAATTCCTTTCAACGTTCTTTTATGAATTATGCTTTCATTCTTCTTCTTCCTTTATTATTCCTCTGTTTTGCAATTCATGCATTATCTAATATTAATTATAATAATTATAACGAGAGTTGTATGCAGAATACCACGCTCGCCAGACTCAAGGTGTCTCGGCTTACGCAAGAATCGTAATTAATTTACTCGGATTAACAATTTTATAACGAAGTTTACTCATACCTATATATCACTCAGTAATCCTCTGAACGGGTTACAACTTGTCTTCTAGCCTCAATTTAATGTAAAACAACTTCAAACCTACTAGACCTTACTACAAATTTCAGTCTTCTAACGATTATAATTTTATTCATTTTACGAGAGGGATACATGACGAGAAGATAATTATACGTATTCATTATCACACATTAAATAAGTCTACAATTCCATTTTTAAACTAGTCCTCGATATATCGTTAAAGCTAAAACATGTAGTTTCAAGGCGAATTTGACCTTGGTAGTCAAATAGGGGTAGCCAGCACCACCTATATTAGGGGTGACTCACGAGTCACCTAAAACTTCACCTGACTCATATAGTTGATCAGTTATACTGTTACACTACCAATAAGAGCCGTCCGTGCAGCAGGAGGCTAACTAGGCACGACTCTTTAATAGCACGGGATACTGAGCTTCTAATTCCTACCTGCTGTGAGAGGAGAGTTGTTTAATAAGACATGTGGGATGCGATCGGATGAATATATAGAGACTCGACTGCCGAAACGTCTGGTCAGGGCGCCGTACGTGTGGCTGATAAGGGAAATTAGTCCGACACTTAAATCGATATTCTATGTAGTCCCCGTAATCCGTGTATATTCTTCTTTTGAATTATATTTGTTATCAATGTCATATGAAAAAATGGGACTCAACCAGGAGCACAATAAGAAAAGACGATTAAACAATCCGGATATAGGGGTATAAACATCGAAAATCGTTGGAACATCAAGAATGATCTCCGTCATTTAAAAATCTTTACGTCGAAAATAGAATAGATAACACCCCATGTATGAGTTGTAGATAATGCTATAACCTCTGACAATACGGTATCTTCCAGACCTAAGGTCGGTCTCAAAACCGATCACCTATTAAAAACCGCGACCTTTATATATAGACTAACGTATTACGTAAAATCATCATTTTGAATACCTAAATGTTATGCATAAATGTTGACTTGCAACATTTTGAGTGCAAAGTCCTAGTTTAGTATCACTATTACTATACCCTTTATACTATCATATATCAATTACATTGAGCAATATATATATTATGTATGAGGATAACTTATAAATATATTATATATTTTAATTAGCCCGTGACACGCATATTTAAAAATTACGGTATAACTAGCCAATATATATATATATATATAAATAACTACTATAAAATGGCGGTAATTTATATGCTCTCATACATGTATAAGGTATCGTTAATATAAATACATGGGTTATATATATATATACAGGAAATATCTTTATTGCTAAAAATCTTTCAAACTAAAGTTATTTTAAAATATTAAAGTGATATCCTTCACACGCCTTTAATAATGACCTTATATATGAATCAGCCAGATTAGTAAATGATAGATTTATATTTAAAAATGAATAATACATTATAATTAAATATATAGCCTATACCGATCAATCATACCGCTAAAATAGCAAATTCATCATGTTAATTAATATAGTTATATAATATAATTAATAATTAATTAAATATAAATATTATATTAATTAATTAAATAGATATATATAAATAATAATAAATAAATTAAATCTTAGATATACTAATTATATAATTAAATATAAATTAACACTATATATTATATATATAACTCTCAAAGCTTTAACATGGCTGGAAGCTAATATGGATAATTATAAGCTTACAATAGATATATGATTTACTATGTATAGTTACAGGTAGAAATACTCTGAGGCTCATTATAAGTTGGCTCAATGCTGCGGTATGTACCTATGTCAACATGGAAGTTGGTTCCGGAATTAATAGAGTTGAACTGTATACATATTAGATATATAATATATATATTATAATATAAGCTCTATTTGAGAACCGTCTTCTATATTCACTCAATACAAAAAGGGGGATAAAGTTAATTAATATGTTTGTAAGAAACCTCACTGGTGTCTGAGACACCACATGGGGTGGGGTCCCGACGAAAAAATAGAAGAAATCAAGTTACAAGAGTTCATATAGCAGAAGAAGGTAGTTCGGTGAGATTATAGTAGTCAGGATGAGTCTGGATCTAATATTGAGTATTTCTGAGTATAGTTCATATATGGCACATCAGTAGAGAGTGTGAGTAATCGAGAATGAGTTAGTGCGGGTTGCACTTCATTGAATTCAAAACGTTGTACTTTTATTATAACTACCATGCCTATAAAGATCTCTTTGATAACGTATATCAACGTTGGAAAACTTCTTTTCTGATGAATTCGTTAATACATTACTTCATTGAGAATTAATAACTTTTAATTAATTCGCACTTGTGATGAGCAGGCTCCAATCAAGTGATAACTAAGATATTTAAGGTGGGAAGTTAAATTTCAAAAAAAAAGAAGCAGAGTGTATCCTCTTCTGTCCTGCGATTTTGCGAGATTACAGTTCTAGACTTTATAGGCACGAGAATTATGGACAATGGAGTGAGACTCATCAGTCTTTAAGTATACTTATTCTAGTTGTAGCTATATGAATTAGAGAACGTTTATGGCTACGGCAGCTGCATCTATGGATTATAATTCTCCTTTATCTCCAGGACATACCCATAATTCCACGGATGTAGAAACTCGTAATCAAGTGATTGAACCTGTTCAGAACACGTTGACTATTGCGCATTCTTCGAGAACTCAGATTGAACCACATGTATTTTCATAGTCTCGATTTCTCATGATACTTTGTAATCACCTTCTCAGATTACGCCCAAGAAACATCTCCTCTGAGCGTTACTTATCACACTCTGGGGAATATAGATACTACGTCTTCAATCAATCATAAGCCATCAAAGACCTACTACTAATTACATTTACAGTCCACCATTGTCTAGGTTTATTCATATGAAATTTGAGTCACAATTGTTCTAATTTAAATACAATACATGCTCCGCTTCAAAATAATAACTTCTCAGCCTTTACGTAGCGATAGGATAAGACACCCTTCTCAGTTTACGTTTTATGAAGAATATCAAAATGATCATGTAGAAAATTCCATTCAAACAACATATTCTCAACCAGTTGTAACTTCTTCAGCTGTCGAAATAATACATTAAAAAATTCTAAATATCGAGGCATATAATATAGCATTGCCATAATTATAGATATGGTAATATTATAAAATTCAATACAGAATCTGTAAAAATAAGAGACTCCTCTGACCAGTCTGAATATGTTGAATCTAATAAAATAAATAAAAACAAACTAACAATTAAACAAACTCCAAGCACAGAAACTGCCAGTGAGAAAAATCTAAATGAAAGTGACTCTGTTGAATCTGGTTCTAATGTAAATTCCTATTCTTGTAAGCATTGTTCTATCTCTTTCGAAACGGAAACTGCTTTTAAAGAACATCAGAGTGAACACAATATTCGCGCAAAAGAAGGGAGAGACAGTGGACCTTTATCTTTATTATAGAGCTAAAAATAGAAATCATTAAACGTGTAAACTCTGGGGAAAGAAAAGCTGATATGGCTGAAGAGTATGGAGTTAATACATCTACTATCAAATCTATAATGAAAAAAGCTGATAGCTATTTAAATTGTTGGAAAAAAGGAATGTTTAAACCAGATTCGAAGCGTCTAAAGGGTCCAAAAAGAGAAGATGTTGAAGAAGCTATCTTTTTCTGGTATCAACAGGCAATTGAAAATGAAACTCCAGTTTCTGGACCAATTTTGTGCGCTAAAGCGCTTGACTTTGCTAAAAAACTTGGCCACTTAGATTTTAAGCCAACTCATGGTTGGCTTGATCGTTTCAAAAAGCGTAAAAAAATTGTATTTGGTAGAAATTCTTCAAAAAGAAGACGGGAAGAGCGGATACAGGAATCATATACATCTCTCTTTCCGAAGATGCTTAATGATTTTAATGATTATGAATCTCAAAACATATTTGCAATAGATTTTTTTGGTATATGTTATCGTACTTTGCCTACTAATATAGATGCATTAAAAGGACTTAGGTGCGCTGGCGGAGTGAAATCAAAAGAAAGATTTTCGATTGTTCTTTGCACAAATATGAATGGTAGTGAAAAATTTCCTCTGTTAGTTGTAGGTCGCTGTCAACCTAGTAGCTTTACTATTAAGAGCAGGAAAAACTTTCCAGTTCATTTTGTTGTTGATCAATATTCTTGGCTTACGTCAGAAATAATTTCTTCGTGGTTATTAGATATGGATTCTTGGTTTGTACAACAAGGAAGAAAAGTGCTTTTGTTAGTGCCACTTTCCCCTATATATTCCCAGCTTCCTAAATTTAGAGCAGTAAAATTTATTATTTTACCACCAGAGTGCCCAACTCCCCTGCATCAAGTTGTTGTACCCTATTTTAAAAGATGTTATCGTAGGAAAATATTAGAAGAGCTTTTGCTCTCTGCATCAAGATCAAAGCCTCCTTTTACACCACAGCTCCCAGTTATAACATGTTTACACCTTCTTGCTTCTACTTGGCAGACCTTATCGGATAATATTATCGCATCTAGTTTCCAAAGAGCAGGACTTAGTAAATATTGCGTGTGGGGCATG
This sequence comes from Trachelipus rathkii, assembly GCA_015478945.1. Taxonomy (NCBI): domain Eukaryota; kingdom Metazoa; phylum Arthropoda; class Malacostraca; order Isopoda; family Trachelipodidae; genus Trachelipus; species Trachelipus rathkii. The sequence goes on from JABUQX010015300.1 coordinate 43,093, forward strand.
CCGCCTCCTATAGAAAATCCTGATGTTCCGTATGCTCAAGAACGGTCTTGCCCATTCGTGAATGCTGGTAGTATCTATGCTTAACTATAATTTTTTCGGGAACAGAAATACACTTTTGATGAATACTGTTCACATTTTGATGATAATTACGTACAAGTATGTAATTTATGATAAGGAAGGATTAGATAGATAATTAAATATAAAGTCAAAGTTATGAGGCATTTCCGACGATGTATAGATTGAAGATAATAGATGAGAGCCAAGAGAGACTAGAAAAGGATCGTCCCTCATTTGCTGATGTTGAAACGTCATTAGGAGTTATTCGAAAATATATTCAATGCCAGGAAGAAGCTCAAGACATGTACGGCGTTTTTTCTCATCTTGAATGCATTATATATAAAAATGTTAATGAAGATTCAGTGTAAGAGATTTAGCGATTAGGTAATCGACTGAAGAATAAATGTAAATGATTTTAGAGATATTTAGATGTTATTCGTTATAGAACGCTTTTAAATATTATTGCATAGGTACTAAATATTGAATGCAGGTACTAATAATTTATACCTTAAATTATATCTTCTTTACCATGCAAGTTAATACTAAATTATTTATAGATTTAAGGGAGTCCTAATTTATGATACTATACTGTTAATTATATATGAATAATAAGATTAGAACTGACAGTGCATCGTTGAAAATATACGCACACAATCCGCTTTTGGAGGAAAGTTGAGGATGTTGACAGTAAGAAAAAATAAAGTAGGGTAAAGTAGAGATAAAGTTTATATGTTAAAAGATGTGATGTTTAAGAAAGGAAAGGAAATTAAAACACGAGCAGAGAATTAATGAAGAAAAAGTACAATCATTCAGCTCACAAGAGAATAATGGGCTTCGAGTATTCTTTTGATCTAATCGCATACGTAATTTTTATGCAATAACATTGTCTTCTTAGAGTGGCAATATTATTGTTAATCTTAAAATAGTTTTTAAATCAATATATATATATAATTTTCATAAATTAAAAATAATTTAAAATAATTGAAAAATGTGGAACAAGTATTATGTAAAGATATGTGCATAGGGAGGAAGAAGTCCAGATGAATGGTCAATAATAACTAATAGATAATAATAATAATAATAATAATAATAATATTATTATTATTATTATTATTATTAATAATAATAATAATAATAATAATAATAATAATAATAATAATAATAATAATAATAATAATAATAATAATAATAATAATAATAATAATAATAATAATAATAAATCAATTTCTTAAAATCACTTTAATTTTAGAGACAAATTTAAAATTTAAATAAAAATAACTCCTCCAAAGTCATTAAATTTATTATTTTATTGCTTTCCTTGCAATTCAAATAACAAAGGTTCTAAATAAAAACTCTTACTTCACTGCAAGACTTAACTAGATTTAAGTTGCAGTTGCTTCCGTGCCACAAAAACAATCTTTTTTGTACATCTTAATAATGTTTAGATATGTTTGTATGTAATTTTTAAATGATTGATAACAGTGTGAGCTTCGATAAATCACTGTAGTAGTTTTCTTTTACCTGGAAACGTGGCGTATCTATTATATTTTTGTATTTTTCTCAAGGTTATATATATATTATATATATATATATTATATTATATAATATATATATATAATATATAATATATATATATAAAGTAATACTTATATGATATATATATATATTATATATATATATATATATATATGCTCCTATGCAATATAAAAAGGTACATGCAAAATTTGTTCAAGGTTGCAATTTTTATTCCTTACTATTTCATTAGTTTTTTGTTGTCAATATCGAAGTGTAAAAATTATTTTGCTGATTCTATTCTTTATAAATTTATTTGTCGGCTTCAGATTTGTAACTATCACTTGGAAATTTTTATTTAAAAAAGTTTTGTGAATCTATATTTTCTCACCAAGATTTTAACCATAACTTTTTCATTTTTTATTCTCATAAGAAGTTATGTCCTTTTCGTTAACACTTTTGCTTCTTTTATTTTTTCTATTAAATTGAAAGCAATTTTTAGAAGCCAGCACTTATCCCTTGTTTTACCCTAATACACCCTAATATTTGTATTGCTGATTTTTTTTTCATATAATTTTCACATAATGTTTCTTCTATAATAACTTATTTCTTAATTTACCGTTGGCCTGACGTTTTAATTTTTATATTTTATTTTTATATTTTTAAATAATTCTATAACTACACCTCCATGAAATCACATACATCTTGCAAGGTTTAGCTATCATAAAGTTATCCTACAATTGTCTGGTAAAATAATTAAATAGTAAACTTATACAATTAATAACTGTGGTACAATTGGGTTTAATTTCCGGGCGGTTACTTTTCTTTTATTTCTCTTCACCTCATCGCATGTCATTTAGAATTAGGGAAGCAGATTAGCAATTTCTTTAATTTTCTGATCAAATTTCTTTCATTCCTTGAATTAAATGTCCTTGTAATAAAAAGATAGTTAAGATTTGAACTTTGAATTTGCCTGTGTCTTATTCAAATTATGAGAATAATGTTGTTGTTGTTCTTTTAAATAGAGAGTAATAGCGTACTTTATTAATTCATCAAAATATTCCATGTCTAAAATGTGAGAACTGAGAATGAGAGTATAAGGAAGTAATAAGGTTGTTTTAATTGTTTGCAAAAGATCATATGGTTCGTGGTTCTGAAAAAAATGAAATGTCTGTTGTATGTGTGTACTTGTGAACATGTGACTGTCAGGAAACAGGATTTTTTTTTTATTCAGACCCAAATCGTATAGAAAACGATAATTATTGAGAGAGTGAAGGGCATAGTGTGTGAAAAAATTTTCCTACGATCTTTCTTTCAAATTATTTCATTATATTACTGTTTCGACAAGAATGAAAAAGAGACATCTCATAAATGTTGCTCTAATGGGTATTATGGAACTCGCCAAACAACAAAAGAAATGTTGCCTGAAAAAATATTTAGATTACACCATACACGATTCGCTTGAATTATACAATCAGATGTACCATCAAATACTAAAATTGTCAATTATTCTTCTAAATTATTGCTTTTTGATTCATAATAATAAAAAATAACAGTACCTGTATCGCTTTATGTTGCATCTTTTGACAGTAACCCGAAGCTCAATATATTCAACGAAAGCGGGAGGAGACGTCGAATATATCCAGACCGTATTTTACCTACTGTTAAACAAGTATACATGTTTAACAGTAGGTATAATACTATAGCGTCAGGTCTTGGATCGCAAGTGTTTAATAACATGATAAAAGAAGCATCAGGATGATCAGACAAGAGCTAAATTGGGATGTATGAGATACGCTACATCAGTGCTCTTCACCTTTTAGAGCCCGCTACCCCTTTCAATGACAAATAACTGCTTTAATTCAAACAAACCATATATATATATATATATTATATATATATAATAATATATATATATATATATATATATATATTATATATAATATTATATATATATATATATATATAATATATATATTTTATAATATATAATTATATATATATTATATATATATATATTATACTATTAATATATATATATATTTATATATATATTATATAGTATAATATATATATATATATATATATTAATATATATATATATATATATATATATATTATATATATATATATATATATATATTATATATATATATATATAAATATATATATATATATATATATATATATATATATATAATTGACCTCAAAAACTATTTAATTATTTAGTAAAGCCTGCATTGATATAATGGAGAAAAAAAATGTAAACCAAACTTTAAAAAAGAATCATTTGTTTAATTGCAGTCATCGCCTTATTTCCCCAGCCCACGAAACTATTCATATCATATTATCTCCAGGTTAAGAACTTCTGTGTTGCATTATATATTTTTAACAAGATAATGAACCTTGCCACAAGGACTTGAATTTATAGAGGTTCAATGAGATAAAAATATAGATGGGTCAATCACAGTTTAGGACTTATCACGGTGTAACGTTTCTATATTATTATATATATATATATATATATATATATATATATATATAATATATATATATATATAATATATTATATATAATATATATATATTATATATATATATATTATATATATTATATATTATATATACTATATTATATATATAATATTTACAAATTGTCACACTCACGGGCAGGCTTTACAAGGATGGGGCAAAATTAAAATATGGGACCACCCTAGCTTTCAAACTATGGCAAACTTCTCAGGTGGGCGCAGACAGTGGGTTTAAAGGAAAAAGGTTAAATACAGCAGAAAAAATGATAGCAATGTGTTCCACAGAACAGAAGTGACTGAAAAGAAGGAGGCACCACAACTAGGGACTCTGGTTTTCAATCCTCACACAAATTCATGCGAAGTAAGGGCACTCCTTGTGCTACGAGGGCGATGCAATAGTGGATGGAATACGAGAGGTCAATTCGCTCGAGCACTTGCCGTTATAGTACCTATAGAAAAGAGATAGATGCGCCAACGTCAACAGGGGGTCTAGGGAACTAGAAGTAGAACAGTTTATTAGCCTCTAGCTTTAGACTCTACTCTATCCAATAGAAGGGTGGAGCGGAGTTCTCCCAAATGTGAGAAATTACTCAACAAGGGGATAAGGCCCTTATATAACTGGAGTGGCTGTGCAAAAGAAAAAAATTCCAGAGCCTAAAAGAACTCCTAGCTTTTTTTTGAGGCAACTTAGCAACGTTGTCATATGAGGTTTCCAAGAACTTATTGTTTATGTTTAGACGCAGGATGTTTATGTTGCTCACAGTGAGACGTTTGAGCATCAAGGAGATTAGGAAAATTGGGAGGCGTTTTTTGAGAGGGAGTTATTATAAGAAAGTCGAGTTTTTTAAAGAGTTGAATTTTACAAGGTTGCTATTACCCACAGGATATCAATCCAGATTCCGGCAAGAATAAGAATCGGAAGTTTTGTAGACGTGAGCAATTCCTAAACGCAAAAAGGGAGGCGAAATTTGAAATGAGTGGAGATGGAGGATTGAGTCATGGCGTAGGAGTGAACAGAGTTAGAAGTGCTGTCTGAGGAAGATCGTTGATGGTAAAAGTAGAATAAAGTTGGAAGATAAAACAGAAACTTTGAGGAAAACCAATTAACAGGAAAAGGAGGAAGAGCCGTCCATCAAACGAGTGTTTGCATATGGGAGCAATTAGAGAGAAAATTGATAAGAGTAAGCAAAGAGATTGGAGGAAACTAAAGGAAGGGAGCTTAGGGCAGTGACGCTAGCATATCGGTTCGAAGCTTTCCATTGTTCAGCGCCCACACATAGTCGCCTAAGGCTAGACCTGTAAATCAGTGAAGGTAGAAAAGTATTTCACGAGTGGACCTTAAAGCGTCGAAAGTCCACTGCTGTCTGAAAAGAAAGGGAATGAGACTAGGATGATCCGTGAATTGAGAGTTAAGGAAAGTTAAAGGTTTTAGAAGAATATAAGCGAGGCTAATATGGATCATAGTTTTGAAGATCAGAACGTCCTCTCTTTTTTCGGGATCTGCTGAACATATGCGCGCTTTCAGCATTGAGGAAAGTATTAGTATTAGGGCATAAAGAGTAGAATTGAATAAGGACAAGCGCCAGTTCATCTGCACACTTCCTCAGAACACGGGGAAGGATGATATTCAAACCACTGGCCTTCCTGACGTTCATAGATTTCAGGATCTCATACACCTGATCATGTGCAATCGCATGTAGAGAACGGGAATACCTGAGAGGAGAAGGAAAGTGATACAAATCGTCCAGAGTGGAATAAGCTGAAAAAGGAGGCCGAGAGAATTGCCTTTTTAGAAGGGAAGTTGCTAAGATGCCGTTAGAGAGAATAAGAGGAGGAAGGGAGTAAATTCCATAAGTTGCTAAAGATGATTTTTGGCAAGAGGCCAGAAATTTATGTTAGTAGGAGAACCAAGGAGGTTAGCACACTTTCTTTTAGTAAAAGTGCGCTCAGACTGTGAATAATATCCCATACAACGATCTAGCAGATGAAATTGGTAAAGATTTGAATATGAGAACAGGTGTTTTCCCATCCCTGATACCGCGATCGTCTCCTCCTGAATGCCGAGAAACAGACTCCATCGAACCATGGATTTTGGGGAGAAAGATTTAGTTTGAAGATGGAAAAAAATATCGGTGATTACAGCCCTTAAATTTTCAACAGTGACCGAAGCGTCCTCAGAGTCAAATCATGATTCATTTCAAAAATAGTTAGCGAAGAATCGGGACGCATGCTCCCACTTAGACTGATTAAAGTGACAAAAAGTACGTTTAGGTCATGGTGGAGCTACTGGAAATAAAGTATTATAATTAAGAGATATGAGATTGGTGGTAGCGTTACCACACATAGGAAGTAAATATGGTGTAATTTAATATCGAGGAGTGTGGTGAAAGCATAAGTCAGGCATGTTTCAAGATTGGTTTGTTCAATTGGAAATGTGTGTAGATTCCTTAATTAGCTGTCCATATGTTGAGAAATCTAATGTTTTTTGGCCTCCTCCCCACCTGTATCAGTATTTAGTATTTTTTACGTTGAAATCCCATAAATAGAGTAACTAGGCAATTGGGTGAGAAGAAAATCAGTTCATTTAGGGAAGAGTAGCAGAAACACAAGATAATGTTAGTAGTAGTAGGGAGAAAGATTTTTAACCACAAAATCGAAGTTAGGAGATTCAAGGTTCTCGAGAAGTGTTACAGGGTATTTAATGTAAAATATATATATATATTTAATATATATATATATATATATATTATTTATATATCATATATAGTATATATTTTATATATATATATAATATTAGTTATAGGTATATATATATATATAAACTATATATATATAAGTATATATATATATATATATATTATATTATATATTATATATATATATTATATATATATATATATATATAATAATATTTATATATATATATAGTATATATATAGAGAGAGGAGAGAGGAGGAGAGAGAGAGAGGAGAAGAGAGAGAGAGAGAGAGAGAGAGAGAGAGGAGAGTTTTGTCTTATATCGTACTATATTAATTACAGCATTAAAAACAAATATTTTGCACGAAAATTTTAAATTAAAAGTAAAAAAAAATTTTAAACGGTAAATTATTGTAAGATTACGAATAAATATATTAATTACTTGTTTGGCCAAGCGTAAGCTCTGCATAACTTAAGAATTCTTCTCTTATATGGATATGCCTAATTAATGTATTATTACATTCTAGTGGGTATTTTATGAATTCATAATGTAGTATGAATTTTATATAATTGCCTATTTTTTTCCATACGAATGCATTGGAAATTTATAATCCAATATATTAATATATAATATATATATATATATATGATATATATATATATTATATTATATATTATATATTATATATATGATATATATATATATATATTATATATTAATAATATTTTATATTATATATATATTATATATATAGTATAGTATATATATATTATATTATATAAATATAGTATATATATATATATATATAGTGATATATATATATATATAATATTATATATATATATTTTATTATATATATATATATAGATATTATATATATATATATATTATATATATAGAGAGAGAGAGAGAGTGTCTCAAACATTTTTTGATCGTCGTACTTAGAAGAAAAATAATTTAACTTGTACCTATAGTCCTGTAATATATATATATATATATATATATATATTATATATATATATATAAGTTATATTATTTTATATAGGTATATATATATATATTTATTTATGATATATGTATATAATTATAGTATACTTATATAAACTAGCGGACAAATTTAATGCATCAACCGTAAATATAATGTAAACTCTTTCAATTTTGGAAATGTAGGGTTAGGGTTTGGTTTTATTTGGTCATACCTAACTTCGGAGTGTATACGTATGTTAAATACATGGCCGTGTAGTGGGAACTAAAATGGCATAATAAGAAAACCAACAATTATGAAATCCGAAAGTAGTTCATAGGAGTAACAAGATGGTAAAGTACACCAACAACTAACGAAAAAACCCTAATGCTGTCGTCGTAGCGGGACAAAGACTGTCGCATTGGAAGATATCGTCAGAGATTGAGGAACGTACATAGGAGTTCATCACACTGTCGAAAGTAGGCCATTCTCCGAGAACAGGGGCTCCATAACTCTGGTAATTACCAATCGATCGGTCAGGGAGACTGGGCAGCAACCGTAGACGCATGGTCAGGGTGCGGGAGGGCGCCGTCCGAGAGAGATGACGATTCTCCGTTCTGGCAGTGCTTCGGTGATGTTTCAACAGCGTAAGCTACAACACAGGCTTCGTGAGGTCAGACATGTGCCCATTTCGAGCGTCCGTGAGAAGAAAGACGAATGAACGTGGGAGTACGTATTTACACAGGTCTCATCGGCCCTCTCCTAACAACAGTAGGGATCAGACTCCTGGACATTTCTTGCGAGGGACTTCCGAAACATGAATCCATCGAACATGTTGGGTTTGTTGGGTAGGCGGTGAGGGTTTTTTTTTTCCCCCGAGCCCCCGTGGGAAAAAACATGCTCCTTCACACTCAGGGAGCTTGCAAAAGCTTTGACAACATCCCGCAGGAGACCATCTTCAAGATCATTTCATCAATGCCGAATCTCTTTTAGGAAATTGGAAGGGACAGAGGGGGTACAACCCATTATTAGACACCTTTATGCTGCATTTCACATTGTAATTTGTTGACTATTTGTTGTTGATTAATAATTCATCATATCCATATTTTTTTCGTTTCTTTATTATGCCATTTAATTCCCTACAAACTGTCGTTCACGGTTTATACATTTATAACCCTGTGCAACACTCCGGAGTTAGGTATGAACCAAATAAAGCGAAACTCCTAGCCTAAAATTTTCCAAATATGAAAGAGTTTAAATTATATTTACGGGTGATGCATTAAATTTGACAATTTAAGTTTTATATATAAATATATTATTATATATATATTATAAATATATTATATATATTATATATATATAGTACTATATATATATATATATATATATGTATAATATATAAATATATATATAATTATTATATATATTATATATTATATATATATATATATTACAGAAAGAATATAATGAGAAGGTAGATTCTGCCTTCTCTGGGATTGAACCAACGCATGTTGCGCGTGAGGACAATATGCCCGGTGCTATAAAACTGAGCTATCCTCCAACCCAAAATGGATTCAAGAACAGTTATAAAGCAACCGAATTCCCGTCAAGGCGACATCACAAGGTGTCCAGCCTTTATCTCTCGTT
>JABUQX010015300.1:67500-70000 GCA_015478945.1 Trachelipus rathkii
ATTACTGGGAAAAAACTATTCTCAAGAACTATTAGTAATGAAAATTAACTCTAAATGAAAAAAGAGACCAAAAAGTAAATAAAAATTTATAGATAATAGAATTAGAATGGTAAAATACCGAAAAGGGAAAGTTTAGAAATCAAAACTTGGTGTCATACTCTACCGAAAATTTTTTATATTAAGGCGATACAGGCGAAAATATTCACCGAAAAACCAAAAGGGGAATTGGACAAGGAATCAGATGAAAAAGGAGGAAAGAAGATAAAACGGTAAGTTAGTTTAGGAGAACGCTTCTTACGAAATCCACACTGGCGATCAGAGATGTAAGATTAGAAGAATTAATGGTGTTTTCCAAATCGTTCCATGAAGGGATATGGTGTAAAACAAATGAAAACCTATTATCAAAAACGATAGGTTTGATAGTTGGAGGGTTGAGAGGGGTCCCCCTTTTTTACGGAGGTTCTTCAAAGGGTGAATGAGCCGGCGTTTCTAGCAAGGAAAGGTCAAAGTAGATGAGAGAGACCGAACAGTTGCCAAGGCAGGAATGCAGGCTCGGAAGAGCAAGTTGTGTGAACCACAGGGAGAATACCAGCCAGGACCGTACGCCTCAGTACTAACAGAAATAACTTCCTTTTAGAAGAATTATATATATGAATAAAATTAAACTTGAAGGGGTGATGGAAAGGAGTAATAGTTCCTGAATAACATAAGGCTGGAATTAGAAGCAGAGGTTAATGAAGAGTTCAGTTTGACGAAGGTTAAAAGGGCAGTTGTTGTTGTCAGAGATATGAAGGATTAAAAGGTAGAAACAAAGATAGGAATAAACATTTTGACAAAAAAAATGCCAGACAGAAAGATCGTGAGAAATAACGAATCAACAAAATTAATTCGATTTCGCTAGAAAGACAGTATTTTAGTGTCTCTAAATAATATTTTGCCGAATTCCGAGATGGGGACGTAATTGCGTGAGTAACTTAAGTTTGAAGACGACATTAATTCCTGTGCAAGGAAGCATCCTTTGGCCAAATAGCAAAAAGAACAAGCAGAGTAAATCAAGGTATATAAATTTAGCTTGAAAGGGAAGAATACCTAGGTAAATGTTCTCAGATACCTCCGAGGGACCCCTCCCACAAAAGCAGAAGTTTTCCATGGGACATCAAAAGAAGTACGACCGCAAGTCCGACAGTAGCAGTGTACCGGAAGTTACCAAAAAACGTTCTCCTCGCCGATGAGGGGGTGGGGGGTCTTGTCCAGCGAAGACGTGAAGAGTAGGAGCAAGAAACAGAGATATTTAAGGTGATATTTTTTTCATTTTGGGCATGCCAAACTATCCACTCCAATTCCGGGACGGATTCTTACCCCTTCACTACTTTCATTTTTTGAAAAAAAGTCCCATCCAACCATCAAATTAACGCATTGCAAGGAGGGCGCCTTGAGCAACAGCAAATATTTTCTAGAATTTCTAATAGGGAGCCATCGTAAAAATAGAAAGTGCTTCCAATGCCCTCAAAGATTCAGGCCTTTAACTTTTTACTCGACATGATCTTTCCACAAAAACTACAACCTTCTTCTGACCTTTTAAATTTCTGGTTGCCCTTCTTTTATTTCTATGATCTTTCTTTGGAGGGAAGGATCACCATTTCTCTTCCTAAAACTAATTTCTACGAAGGGGATGTTCTGAGGGGACTATTGTAAAAAAAATTTCAACACCACCCCAGCAATCTTCTCTGGTCTAGAAGTGTTGTTCGCCTTTAATGGGAGTATGTTTTGTTCGATTGTCGAATTGTTGCCATCATTAGACAAATTCGACAAAACATAACTCCATTTCCAAGGAGTTTATGTTGGTCGAATTCTCGAATTGTTGCATCATTCTACGTGTCACACAGCTTTATAACGAACCAGTTACTATGAACTCTCTCCAGGTCTGCATATCCCCTTCCACTCAGCAGGATTCGTGCGATACGCCTTTCCATGTCAGTCTCCATCCATTCTCTCTCCAAACTATCGGACCCCCAAATTAACCGCTTTTCCTGACCGGAATGATATAGATTACAGAACAAGATCTGGAAACATTAACCATTCTGCTATACTCGTATATATTATATATATGTATATAATATATATATATATATATATATATATATAATATATTATATATTATATATATATATATAATAGACTATATATATATATATAATATATTATATATATATTATATACATTTATTATATATATTATATATTATATATATAGGATATATATATATATTATATATATATATATATATATATAATATATATATATTATATATATTATTATATATATATATATATATATATATATAATATATATATATATATATATATATATATAGAATCATAGCACCTTCCGCCGATTCAATTGAAACACTGAAAATGTGATTATTGGAGATAAAAAAAGATTTACAATCAAGCAAAAATTCTGTTAAAACATGCTAACTATAAAAATATCTTTCCCTAAA
>JABUQX010015300.1:72500-77500 GCA_015478945.1 Trachelipus rathkii
TCGTTAGGGAAAATGATGACCTCTGGAGATGGGTCTTGTTGCAACCGAGAGCGGCGCTGGGATCTTCTGCTACTCAGGTAGGACCTCGCCATAGACATAGCAAACATCTGAGCATTATTTTAATTTTTCACTGTCGAACACAACCATTCTTCTAGACATCACTCTTCTTTAAAACAGGAAAAAACTCGTGTCTTGTCTAAGAGCTTCAAACCCCACTCTACTCAATCTCATATATTTACCTTAATTTTTCATCCATAAAGAGGAGGATTTTGCGCATATCTAAGCTCCAAAATGATGAATATTCTAGAGTTTCTTAATTTGAATTGATCAAATTAGGCTATTTCAGTATTGGTTCACAATAATGGTTCCCCTAGTTGTTCAAAGAAGCAGCTGGTAATGCGCCAACCATTACAGATTCACAAGTAACCTTGAACAGATGATCAACTCTCTACTTATATCCCTGATCCCTATATATATATATATATATATATATATATATTATATATATATATATACTATATATATATATATATATATATATATATATATATATATATATATATATATATATATATATATATATATATATATATATATATATATTATATATATATAATATAATAGAAATATATATTATATAAGATATACATATATATATTAGATATATTATATAATATATGATATTATAATATATATATTATATATATTGTTATATATAATATATATATTATATATATATATATATTGTTTAAAAAGCCCTTGATTGCTTAAAACAACATTAAGAGTAAAGTTTTAATTACATAAGCACTAATCACAATTATAAAAAATCACTGGAAACATATAAATAAGTAAATAAATAAATAATTGTTTTAATTTTCAAGCTTTCGTTCCCGAGGAAATAGGAACCTTGTCAAGAATATACGATGGTGGTAAAGGAATCAAAACTTTTGCGAAGAGCCTGATGATGATTATTTTTTAGTTGGTTATTAGGGAGTGGAAGAAAGAGGAGGTATTCAGTGCGGCGTTCAATATGGTGTCAAAATTTGTATCTTCGCAAAAGTTTTGATTCCTTTACCACCATCGTATATTCTTGACAAGGTTCCTATTTCCTCGGGAACGAAAGCTTGAAAATTAAAACAATTATTTATTTATTTACTTATTTATATGTTTCCAGTGATTTTTTATAATTGTGATTAGTGCTTATGTAATTAAAACTTTACTCTTAATGTTGTTTTAGCAATCAAGGGCTTTTTAACAATATAAATATAACAGGCGTTAACAGCTTTAAATTTAACTATATATATATATATAATATATAATATATATATTATATTATATATAATAATAGATATATATATATATATATTATATATATATATATATATATATATATATTTTAACTTCAATTCTACCTTCTGTATACTTGTTAATTTCTTCCCCAAACTCTGCGTTCCTCAGGTCACTTCTTACACCTCGTTTATCTTATTCTATCTTTTCACATCTTAATCAGGAAAGCTCTTCTTTATTGGTAAGGGAAAATTAAGTCTAGTTATGTAAATTATTCTACCAAATTGATACAGATTGGTATTTCCTAAAGTGTCCCCAAAAACTTGATACTATAGAGGTCCATCATATGGCCTATTGTTGTCGTTTTTGTCTCTTCTTTTCGTTTAGGTAGAAGCTTAGTGTCATTCAACCTGTGCCAAATATGGGGACTGTTCCTCAACTACCTAACTACCTTAATTTAACCCTCTTTAACTTACAAAGTTTTTAATTTACAATCTAACTAACAAGAAGGTTTTCAAATATCTAAATCTTTAAATCATATCCTGACTCGCCATACAACTTTCCGAAAGAAGCCAATTTCGATTCGGGACGCATGGTCTTTTGACTTCGGCCTTTCGGTGAATCTTTTTCTATAGAGCAGGACATATGGCACAAAACTTTATAGTATTTGCACCAAAGCCTTTCCATTTTAAGATTTCCTTTTTCGTTATTCCAATCCTCATTCTCTATGACTTTCTTTATGTTTCCGTTTCCGGTCCTTCTATAACTTTTGTTTCAGAGAAGGCCATCGTATCGTTCGTCCTGTTTAAAATAATCCAATATTTGTGTGTTGTCAAGGGTGTCATCTATCCCACTCTTTTTCTACTTTTCCTTAGTAATTCCGTCTATCTAATCACTTCGTCTTTTTGTCTATGCCGATAACCCCCATCTCTCAATGACTTGATTTAATTGAAACTTGGCCGTCACTCAACAAGCGAATAGATAATGCAAGGAATGACCTTTGAGCAATTGACTTCGGAATCTTTCTCTAATCGGATCAATGAAACTGGTTAATGTCAATGATGGGCAAACAAATTTGTCATTCTATCTTATGCGACAAACTTTTACACAACTTAAACCACCTTCAAAACAACACATCTCAACCTTTTTTTTCTTGTCAGTAATATTTTTGCGGTATTTCTTTTCTCGTGATATTTTTATTGGAAGGACCAACATTTATCTCTCCTCTCTCTCTCGCTCTCTTCTCTCTCTCTCTCTCTCTCTTCTCTCTCTCTCTCTCTCTCTCTCTCTCTCTCTCCTCTCTCTCTCTCTCAAACAATCTTTCTAGAAGTTGGTATTTTGTGTTGATTCACAACTTCTTACACCATCCCAGCTGTTTGTTACTGTAAAATGGAGCTGATAGCCCTTGTAAGCATTCATTTATAATACATGTAAATGTAAATGCATGGTACGATATGCATTGTATATCCGATTGATTCCCCACATTACAAACTTTCCTTGAAAGAGTGGAATTCCAAGGCGTTTCGCCTAATCAATTAAAACTGTTCTCATTTTACACTGGAATTTAATTCGATTTGCTTTGGATTTCTGTTCCGTCGGAATTGATGCATCACTTCTCTTTGTACAATCGCAATTAGAGTTAACAATGCTGTTCTATAATCTCTTGGCATAAATCCTCCTTTGAGGAGAACTAATAAGAAACGTCTTTCAACACACTACTTATCATACTTTCTCTTTCCAACTCTCTTGCCGCAAACTAAATTGCTTTGCTTCTTTCACTCTACTCACTCTACTTGTAAATATGGAACACTTCATATTTTTTGCTTTTCACAACTTTGTCCTATGAACCTTTACCACTTTCCACTTTCCAAAGTCGTGCATTGCATCATGTCGTTCCCTCTGATTTTTTCCGATCATGTTATAATATTTTCACAACTCTTCGTTTTCACCCACCATAGAAGACTGCCAATTAAATATTATATATATATTATATAATATATATATATATAAATATATATATATATATATATATATATATATTATATATATATATATATTATATAATATATATATATATATATATATACTTAAATAAATATAAAGATTAAAAATTAATAACTAAATTCAACACATAATTGGTATATGCGTTGCATCTGCAACAAATGGTCATATAAGGAGAAATCTCCTCTTTTCACACGCCTGTTGTTATATAGTCGCTCTCATCGGTAGCGGATGAATAATAGGAAAATTGAGATTCAGTCGAAGACAAAAACCGGAAAGAAAGAGTCAGACAAAGGAAAAACGGCGACTCCCATTCCTCTCTGTCTTCATAACGCTTTTCAAACACATTTGGCGCCGATCATTAACGGATGAGGCCATCATTGGAGCCAGTCAGAATTTTACTAATGAAATAATATTTAAAGCTTAGAATTTTTCTCTAAATATTTTCTACTTTCTTATGGGATTACTAACGTAGAGTAACGTCATTGAAACCAAAATTGGGTATTTATTTATTACTCTTTTTTGCATTCTGTTCGGTTGTCTGTCCACTTCCGTACAACACACACATTACATACAATACACGCACACCACACACATGCATAACATACACACACACATATAATTATATATAATATATATATATATATATATATATAATATATATTATATATATATATATATATATATATATATATATATATATAGTATATATAATATATATCAGTGATGGGCGAACCAGGATTCGGAGTCGAAATCCGAATCCGAATCCGAATCCGATCCAGCACCTTTTGAATTCCGAATATCCGAATCCGCGTGTGTGAGAAATGTCGAATCCAAATTCGATCCGAACCCTGCAATTTTTGAAATCGTTGAATCTGGAATCCGAATCCATAAAAAATCTTGAATCCGATCCGGAAATCGGATTGCTTCCAAATGATTTTTTTACCAAAATTTAAATAGAACCCAAATATGGGTTGTGTTGTCAGGAAATTTATCTAATATAATTGCTGAAAATCTCAATTGGCTCTGGAAAAAGCAAGAAGGAAGGTCGGTAGCGGGTAGCAAAGTTTAGGCATGACCGCTTCAGTATAATTGTTTATAAGCAGCATTTTTTTTATACGAGTAGGTATTTTTAATTAGTATGGCAAGAAGAGATTTTGCATGATTATGATTTGTGGTTATGAGTTTGTTGTAGCAGCATTGAATTATGGACAGTGAAGATGACGGTAATTCGTGACGTGCATGGCAGCGCCTCTGAGACGAACCGTCGAGAAATCTTATACCAATTTTGATGTATTTTGTTGAGTGTTAAGAAATTTGGAATCCACGACATTTCAAGTTAGTGAGAATCACACTGACCACTGGGATGATACTCTTCACACTCTGAACTCACACCCTGTTTCAAGTTACGAAGCAGTATCTTTCCAATAGGAATTAAGATAAGTTCGAGTGCAAGTCTGCACCCAAGTTTGCAACACCTAAATGCAATAATATTCCTGGCGTTTGTTCCCGTGGAAGCCTTGAAATAGAAGAATTGGAAGCGGCGAGTGAGAGATGAGAAGGTGATCGGAGAAACGCAAAATTCATCAAAATCTCTACATGTCCCAATACGCAACATTTGAAAGAGTGTAAGTTAAATAAAAGGGAGAAAATAAAGGTTAGAACAGGGTTTCAAACTTTGCCCGTAGGGTATATTAAGAGGTTAAGTTTAG
>JABUQX010015300.1:82500-85000 GCA_015478945.1 Trachelipus rathkii
ATATAAACTCAAATAAATATATATAATAAATAAAAAAATTATATAAATAAAAAAAAAATGATAAAATATTAAAATATTATATATATAGCTCGCCTACCCAATCATAAACCTTCAAGGTACGACTAGCTGACAAGTGATATATATAAATATTAATAAACACACAAACCTCACCTATTACATAAAATATATACAAATAAAATAATCGAAATAATAAAAAAATAAATTAAAAAATATAAGATATAATATAATATATATTAAGAATATATAATATAATAAAAAATAATATATATATTATAAATAAAAAATATAATATATAATCAATTAATAGAGGGCGTGACAGTATGACATGGAAAAGCAAAGGGAAACAAACGCAATCAAAACCAACCGAAAAAAAAAGTTAGATATAAAGAAAGAAATTACATCACAAACATCTGACCTATAACTCCCAACTCCTCTCAAACAATTACTATATATATACAAATCTCTCAGTTCCTCATTTTATCAACATTTTTCACCCGCATGAATATTCGCTAGTCCACCCATAGATCCGCAACATATGAAATATGAATAGTAATTGATTTAAATGATCAAAAACTTATTAGACAGTTGACAGAGAAGGATTTCGGATAAAGAGAGAAGAGAAAGAAGAAGAAGAGAAAGAGAGAAGGAAAGAAAGAGATAGAAAAAGAAGAGAAGAGAGAGAAAGATGAGAAGAAAGAGATAGAAGAGAGAAGAGGAAAGAAAAGAGAGAGAGAGAGAGAAGAGAGAAAGAACCGAGCCAGACAATAAAAAGAGATACACCTTTCACATTGTATTTCTTTATAATAATGTCAAATTACTACTATAAAAAAAAAAAAAAATTAGAAACTGTGATAAAGAAGGTGGATTGAAAAGACGGAAAATTTATGAAAAAGAACATAATAAAATAAAACAAGAAAAAATTAATAATTAAATAAAAATCAAAACAAAAAAAAATCTAAAAAAAAAAAAAAAAAAAATAAAAAATAACAAAAAAAAAATAATAACTTAATAAAAAAAAAGCAATAAACAAAAATATAACTTATCGAAAAGAAAAATAAAAAAACAAATATATATCGATATGAATTAAATCAAAAAACACTACGAAAGGAAGCTAAATTAAGACTAAATATTACCTTCAACAAGACATAAAAAAAACAAAAAATTCGTACACAGATACAAAGTAGAAAGTCAAAAAAACTAGGAAGTATGAATATTAAATTAATCTATTGAACAACATAATGAAACAAATTCGAAAAGAAAAAAAAAAAAAGTAAAAAACGCTAAATTTAAAAAAAAAAAATAGTAAAAAAATATAAATCACGCCTTCTGATAACTAAAGAAAAACAAAAATAAAATATAATGAATAAAAAAAATAAAAAAAAGATTATCTAAATATAAATTTGCCATGCAAAACCAATAAAACAAATATTCCAATACATTAACTATAAGTAATTAAATGATACAAAACTGAACATCAAAACATAATTAAGACAACAACAAAAAAAAACAAAAAGGAAACCTGTGAACAATAGTTTTTAATTTAAAATATAAGTCAAAGCCTAGAAAGAAAAAATACAATAACAAATAAACAAACGATATATATAATATATAAAATACTATACAACTACTACTAACTATAAGTATAATAAAATACAAACAATTTAATATATAAATATACAAAAACACATAAAAATAACCATATTATTATTAATAAACATATTAAAATCATCACTCAATACTCACCCCCACACCTAAAAATATATATATATATTTAGACAAAAAAATAATATAATAATAGCACCTAACCATAATAAGGATAACACCTAACACTCATATACTATAATACACCTACTCACTATAATACCAACCTCACATAGAATAAATAAGAAAAACCATATACCTAATTCTCAATAATACTTCATAATAATAAGTCTACGAAATAACCAAACATAAAAATAAAATACAATAAATAGATAACTAGATATACAATAAATAATATTATAAGCAAAGATAGACTCCCTTATAAGAAGCTAAGCTGAACCCGCCCAACAGCAACTACTAAATGTAAATAATTAAAATCCACTAATAGCAAAAGAATATAAGAATATACCCTATACGATCTATAATATATATCATAAATATAATACATAAAATACACATTAAAAAAATGAGTAAACACAAAAATCGGTAATTGCAAAATTCAGCAACCCTTCCACACCCTTAAAAAATTTACTATAACTTAAATAATAAATACATAACCATATCCAACTACACTAATAAAAACCACATAAATAATACACTATATATATAATATAACCCTATAAACACCTATACTAGAAATAACAATACCAATAATCACCTAATATAAACGAATAATATTCTATCAGACGTTATTGCCGCGAGCAACGAATATTAGTTACCACCTCGATTTCGCTAGGAACCTACAGTCATGTTTCAAAAACTTTTATTTAGGGGGATG
>JABUQX010015301.1:0-5000 GCA_015478945.1 Trachelipus rathkii
GTTATTGCTTCGTTCGGTATTTCAATTTGGGTGTTTAACCGTTTTCATTTATCGTGAAACCCTTATAAAAAATTCATGCGCCACTTCATTAATAATTTTTCATTTGTATTTTAAATGACAAATTAAGAGTCATCATGACTTATTTCAGTGTTATTTCTTGAGTCTTTAACGCTTTTCTTTCATTACGACACAATTCAAACATTTTCATAAGTTTCATGATAAAACTGATGATGACGCCATTTTTGATAAAGTTCTCCATTGAAATCTTATAAATATGAATTAAAGAGACGCTGTAACTTTTTTCATTATATATATATATATATATATATATATATATATATATATATATAATAATATATAATAATATATGTATAATAATGCTATATGTATAATAATGGCATATGTATATATATATTCAAGTAATAATAATAATATAATATATATTTTTATTAATAATAATATAATAATAATAATAATAATAATAATAATAATAATAATAATAATAATAATAATAATAATAATAATAATAATAATAATAATAATAATAATAATAATAATAATATATAATATATATATAAGATATATATAATATATAATATATATAATAATAATAATAATATAATAAGATATATATTAATGGATACATAATATTTTAAAATTAATACTATTTAATACATATTTTATATATTAATATATTTAATAATAATAACAATAATAAATATATATATAAATTTATGTAATAATAATAATAATAATAATAATAATAATATATAATAATAATAATAATATGATATATATATATATATATATATATTATATATATATTCAATTTTATATATGGATGGGGTTATGAACGAATTATTAGTTATAGGTGGGGGTGGCAGGAAATGGTGTTAGAATGATGGAGAATGAAGATGAGTGGAGGTACCCTACCTATTATATGCGGATGATTTGGTTCTTTGTGGCGAATCTGAAGAGAGTTTGAGAAGATTGGTAGAGAGATTTGGCAGGGTGTGTAAAAGGAGGGGTTTGAAAGTAAACGTAGATAAGAGTAAGGTTATGGTTGTGAGTGAGGATAGCCCTCAGTGTGAAGTTATGTTAGATGGTGAGCAGCTGGAACAAGTGTCTGAGTTTAAATATTTAGGGTATGTGTTGGATGAGAAGGGAACGGATGATGCAGAGTGTAGTAGGAAAGTTGTGAATGGCAGGAAGGTGGCTGGTGCAATTAAATCGTTGGTGAATGTAAAGGGACTAAGTCTGGAGTGCGCTAGGGTCTTGCATGAGGGTATGTTGTTACCTGTGTTATTGTATAGTAGTGAGACTATGGTCTGGAATAAGAAGTATAGATCTAAAGTTCAATGTGTTCAGATGGACAATCTTAGGGGCGTGCTAGGTGTGAGAAGAATTGATAAAATGAGGAATGAACGTATTAGTGAGTTGTGTGGTGTGAAGAAAGGGGTAAACGAGAGAATAAATGAAAGTATGTTGAGATGGTTTGGTCATGTGGAAAGGATGAATGATAGTCGGTTGGTTAAGCGGATGTATAGTGGTGAGTGTGTTGGGAACCGACCGGCTGGGAGACCGAAGAAAAAGTGGATTGAGTCCAGTAAGGAATGTTGCAGGAGAGAAAATGTAGAGTTTGGCGAGGCGAATAAGGTGCATGATAGGAGAGGTAGGGTGTTGTAATGAAGGCATGGTTGAGGCCCACCCACCTGGGCCAGGGGATGAACCCTACACTTGACGATTTACCATAGTGAGGATACGTCGCGGTCCCGTGAAGCTCTAGGGTGGATTTTCTGATTGCGACGAGTTCTTACTAATTAATGGTACAGAGGGTGGTAAGGCTGGGCTTTCTTTTCGACTTTTGTATTTTCCTACTGCTTTTCTTTTCCGATGCATGTAACGCACCTTACTCCCAATCTTGGGGAAAAAAAGGTAGATGAAGAAGAAGAAGAAGAATTATATATATATATCAATAATATATATATCTTCTTGTACCATATATATATATATATATATATATATATATATATATATATATATATATATATATATATATATATATTTCAGCAATTGACTTGTTCTTAGGGAACCTCAACTTTATAAGAAATATTTTTTCAGAAAATATTTAGATCAAATACTAGATATTTACCATATATATATATATTTTGTGAGAAACCACAAACCATATGGTTAAAATTTTGAACCATATTTTATGTAAGATTTGTATTTACAACATATTATATATTTTAGACATGATGTCTTTTTTTCCAAAGATATTTTTTGCATTGTAAGAAATAATAATATATATATATATATATATATATAATAATATATATATAATAGTAAATAATAATATATATATATATATATATATATAATAATATATATATATATATGTATATATATATATATATATATATATATTTATATATAATAATAATAATAATATATATATATATATATATATATATATATATGTATATATATATATATATATATATATATATATATATATAAATATATATATATGTATAATAATATATATATGTAATATATATATAATCATACATGTCATATATAGATATATATATAATAATATATATATATGTATATATATATATAATAATAATATATATATATATATATTTTTATACTTTTATGCACACATATGTTCTCTGTAAAGTATGGACGCAAAGGTTTTTACTAATAAAGAAGTTGTTTTCATTTTAATATTAGTAATGTCATCTTCATCTAGAATTTTATTTCCTTAGCATCACTATTTAGACATGAGGTCAAATGTCAATGAGATATTAGATTTCCTATTTTTCTGATTAAAATTATTATTATTATCAGTATTATTGGTGTACGGATAATTCAATTTCATATCAGTATTCTAATTCATATTAACATATATGAAAATATGATACGAGGCATTCATAAAAATAGAGTATTTAATAAATATTTATTGTAGCTGGTAATATATAGGTTGCTACCTTTTAGGGATATGTGAACGCAGATGTTATGCATATTAAGTGCATATTGCAAGGTTATTGCATAATTTTTTTTATGCAGTACTGTCTTTTATCATATTGATGTTATATAGGGATTATAATTTAAAACTAAATAAAATTTTGAAGTGAAACTATTGTGGAATAAAGTAAGAACAACATTATTTCTATAACACCAAAACTATATAAGAAGTTAGGGGTTCTCAAATTCTGGGGTGCCTTCAAAGCATTATTACGTCATATAGTTGCTCTATATAGAGATGGCTTTTCCTTATGAATGAAGTACGCACCTTACATATTGGGTGGGTTCCGTCTTATAGCTTTTCATTTTCATAAAAGTTAAGGATTATCAAATTTTGGGTCTTCTTCAAAACTTCTTTACGTCATCTACTTGTTTTATATAGAGATGGCTGTTGCTTATGAATGGAGTACGCACCTTACATATAGGGTGGGTTCAGTCCTATAGCTTTTTATTTTACATGAAAGGGTGTTGTCTAAAAGTCTTTTCGTTATCACCTCTCCCACGTTCACAGGTTCTCTCCTATCTCTTTCTTCTTATCAAATTGTTGCTTATCATTTATTCATCGATTTATTTGTAACCTTTATACAGGTAGGAAAATTGCAATTAAATTATTTTAATAATTTAAGTTCTACATAATTTTCACATTACATAGTTCATTCAATATTTATAAATCTATATCAATAACTTATCATATGTTAATTTTCCTAAATATATGAAATTAGGTTACTAATTGCAACACTATGATGTGTTTTACGCTACAGCCATCAAAACGGGTACAGTTTTTGTAAACTTTCTTGTCGCATATTTCATCCTTTAAGTAGAGTTAGTATGACAACAATTTTCACAGTCTCACCATTTTTCTGTCCTACTCTATGACCTTATACTTAGCCACTTCTTAATTTTTCAATGTACTTTTTACTAGTAAGGATTGGAACTTTATTTCTTTATCTACTTACTCAACTTTCATTAGCACTTTCTCGTCAGGGTTTTATTATATATATATATATATATATATATATATATATATATATATATATATATATATATATATAATATAAATAGTATACTTATGATTACTCTTGTGCTCCAAGAATGCATTACTAACATACCCCGTCCAAATCATTATTCAGATTATCTCAGAAAGTCACATTCTCCTCAGCATCACCCTCAGATGGACCATATATTACAACCACATATACCTTGACCTCAAACGTAAATTTAACCATTAGAATTCTAGTACTCACTCAAACAAAATCTGCCATTGCTCTGAGAGCAAGGCACCCATCAGAATCGCAACTCCCTTATTCCCTTCTCATTTCTCTCCGCTCCAGCACATAAACATTTCACCCTCTCACCACTCGTCCTCACCGTTTCCTTTCGTCTTTGTTTCAGTCGCATCAAGCAAATCAAATTTACTCTTTCTGAAGATATCCACTACCTCTCCTTTTCTCTTCATCATTTACTTCTCTAACCTTTCGTGTCCACAGACGATTCATATAATTTCGTCAAAAGATACGAGGTCATGACCTGGTCCGATATATATATATATATATATATATATATATATATATATATATATATATATATATATATATATTATATATATATATATATATATATATAATATATATATATATTTATATATTTATATATATACTACTATACCATCATATATAATATACTATTCATATATATATATATATATATATATATATATATATATATATATTAGTGTATTTAATTTTTAATGGCTTATCTTCTGCATTAAAGCTATTAATCTTTTGTTATTAGAATACTAATAAGCTACCCAAGATGTGTTAAAACTTTGTTAATAAGTTATATTGAAATTTTCAATAACTTTTCTTCGTGTCTGTAAAAATCCTTTCAGTTCATCATGTCCCCTCAAGGGCATAGCCCTATTCTAGAAAGGGAATTTCTCTACTTAATTGCTACCTAGGATTTGGAAT
>JABUQX010015301.1:35000-40000 GCA_015478945.1 Trachelipus rathkii
TCGCGGTTTTTTACTTTAATCCATCCTTTTTATCCGCCACTCGAGCGTGCTCTCGCTAGTCCTTTGTTCTTCCTCTCCAACATCCTCTTCTTCCCAATCAATTTCACCTCCCTTCCTGATCATTTCAGCATCAACATTTTCTCTTAAATCATAAATACTTAATAATACCCTTTCCCTTTCCTCTCTATACTCTATACTCTCTATACTTTTTCGTAAAAAAAACGTTGTTTTATAGTATATACTCATCTTGGGTCCAACACTCACTCTGTTACCTCCTCCTAAATCCTCCCTTGTTTCCTCTCCCTCTCCCTTTTTACTTTTTGCTCTCTCATCTCCCGTTTAAAACCATCTCACTCTCTTATCAATATCAGTCTATCTTCTCTCCCTACTCAATCTCTTCTTTCTATTTTCTTCTCCTATCACTCTTTTCCTCTACCATCACCTTATGAAAGACATATACCATTCTCTCTTTTATAAAATTCCTATCAACATCATCTCTCTATTCACCCTTTTCCTCTCACTTATATATCTCATGGAAATCCTATAACAACTCTCATCCTTCTACTCTTCCCAACTCCTGTGTACCTCTCACCTCCTCTTCTCACATACATCATATATTACATATATACCTATACTATCGGTCCATTTCATCCTCATAACCTCTCCTCTATAGTACCTCTTCTCTCCTTCTGCAAACATTTCCATTCTCACCATACTCTTTCATCTCTCGTAATCATGACCATCCGGATCTATCCCTACTTTTTATTTCTCTTTTATTCTTCTAGTGGACCCTAAATAATTTCTCCATTTCTGTATTTCATCCTCCCCCCTTCTTTGGGCCATTCCCCTGCCTCTTCCGTACTTCCCCTCTCTTCCCCCTCCCTCCCATTCTCTTCGCACCTCCCTACATTCTAGTGTCTCTTCCCTGCCTCTTTCGAAAACATTTCTTCTTCTCTCTCTCACCCTCTGCTGCTACTCTAATCTCAATTTCATATTAATGGGTCTCCTATACCGAGCTCTCTCTCCACCTCCTCTTTTCCTCACTCGCTTTCTCCACTCCTTCCCTCTCCTCCTATTCCACCCCATCTCCTGCCCGTCATCAATATCCCTCATCTCCCCAACCCCTGCCTTTCTTCCTCACCGTTTTGTGTTTTTTACTTTCTTTCTCCAGAACCTTGCTCTTCTCACTGCCCCGAATCACCATATTTGTCTGTCCACTCTTTTCTATTCCCATTCTCTCATTCCTTTTCTGCTCTTTCACTATTCATCGCTCCTCCCCTCTCTCTCTCCCCTCTCTCACTCTCACCCTCTCTCTCAATTTTTCGTACCCTCTTCTTTTCTCCCCGAGACCTCTTAATTGTCTTTCCACTACTTAAACTTCATCTCCTTCTTAATTCATTTCTCTCCAGCTCTCTTTTCTCTCTCTCCTACTTCCTTTCTCTTCGGTACTCGATTCTCAAACTCCCCTTACTCGGGCCAACTCAATCAGAGAGGTCTCTCTCCTCTCTCTTTGCTAGCTCTTATTTCAGCACCAGCTCCTCTTCGCTCTTTCCTCACCTCCTCATTTCTCTTCATCCCTACTCCACATTTCTACTCTCCTTCTCCACTCCTACAATGGCCCTCAACTTTCCCCTTACTTCTAGCTCTCTCACACTTCTCTACTTATTCACTCCCATGCTGACAACTCCACCTTTCATTCTTTTCTAGCCTCTTTTCACATATTTTATCTCCTCCTTTTCTCTCTCTTTTTCAATCTTCTCTACCACTCCCACTCCCCTCACAAGCTCTCACTCACATACTTCCCTTCTCTAGACCTTACATCTCATTCCCTTCTCTATACCCAAGACATCTTATCTTTCTCTAGACTTTACATCTTATTCCTTTCTCTATACCTTACATCTTATTCTTTTTTCTAGACCTTTATCACTTCTTCTTTCCTATCTCTTGTCTATTCTCTCTTCCCTTTTTTCACCGTTACCGTGTTGAGCGCCCCCACGCAGGCTTCCTCCACTTTCCTTTCATCTCTCCTTCCTTTCTCCACTCTTTTATCCCTATCCCTTACCCCATACCACCCATATACAGCTTGTATTCCCTCGATCCACTCCTACCCCCCTCATTCTTCTCCTTTGCCACTTTTAATATTACTTTAATCCTATGTAATCTTAACTCCTTTCTATCCTTTTACCTCATTTTACCCACACTATTTACTCCAAAGAACCTCGACGTCTTTGCATTGTTCTGTTTTCGCCTCTGCCTCCCGTCGCTCTCCGCTTACTCAGGTTCTCACTCTTTCCATGATATAATCTTTTGAGGATTTTCGATTTTTTTTAGTTTTTTGTAATTCTTTTCCTTTTACTATCCTATTATTCATCTTCTTTTCTTTCCATCTTTTATTTTTTCGTCGATTAATATAATTTTTGCCTGCTTTTTTTTTTTTTTTTCTTACCACCAGCTATACCACCACCTCTACACAGACTTTGTCTCCATTTAACATTCCTCCTCCGCGCTACTACGTCATTCCCAGAGAGAGGGTCCATTCCTTCTTGAGTCTCATTTTTCTTCAGGCTACCCCAACCGCCTCCTTGACCTCGTCCGCGCATTTTGCACAATCCTCATCATACCGTCGAGAATTCTTTACATTTTAGTTTGGGCTTGACCCGCTTTTTCCGTCTTTTTCTTGCCGAAGCATCTTCCTTTTCTCTCTACTATCTTCTTTCCCCATTGGCTTCACTAACTTTCTTTCCAAAATCTTTTCTCTCTCTCCTCCCTCGCCTTTCATTCACTGGTGCATATGCGCATATAAAAACCCACATTTCCGCCCCGAATTTTACTTTTACCCCACATTATCCTCGAACTCACCTGGCTTCACAACCTTACCCTATCCCACACCTCTTTCCTCACATAACTATTCCCACCCCTTCCCTCGCCCTCACTCTCTCGTTCACCCCTGATATCATACCCTTGTATTTTTCCAAAGTCCAGCCCTCCTCTTTCCCTTTCAGCATAGGCTCTGTTAACCCTAGCACATCCAATCCTTTTTTCTCGAAACATTAACCCACTTCCTCCCTCTTCAAATATCCTCGTTTACCCTCTACATTCAAGACATCCCCTGACATTACTCTCTCCTCCCCATCTTTTCCGCGTTTCTTCTATATATATATCTTCTGCCGGCTGCACGCGTTTGTGGACTCCCCACCCTAGGCACTTCCCAACACCTAAGGCCACCACCCCGCTCACCAAATATCCCCACAATAATAACAATATCCCCACAATAATAAACAATAACAATAAAAAGGTTAAAATGATCATATAAAATATTAAATATAAAAGGTAAAACCTACTGATCAAAATTTACACCCTTAACACTTTATTTATCTATTAAATCTTTTATTTAATTATTTAAAATTTCTTAAAATGCCCCCACATATATACCAACTTTTAAATTCAAATATTTAACAGAAAAATCACGAACATATTTATTTTTAGCAAACCTTCAATGTATGAGTAATAACACTATTAATAAACCCTGCATATATAAAATTCTTAAAAACACATCATCTCACATTTAGCGTATATATTCACTATAGTCAATCCTACTTTGTTTCATAGATAAATAAATATCTGGTATCATCTTTAAATAATTTTAACCTCCTGCTACCTACGGTAGAGTAATTCGTAATATTTTAAATACAATTCCTTAGACAATTTCTTATCAAAAGTAGAAATTTTCTAAAAAATAACCGTTTTAGTTTCACCAATGAATTTCCTAAATAAGTCCTATTTCTTTTAGTATTTCCTTTAATTAATTTCCTATTTCAAAACTTACTTTTTCACCAAAGCAATAGGGATCGTTCTAGTTCACGAAGAATAAAACAGTGCATTAACAAACTTACAGTTTTACTTACAAATTGTTCCACCAATAACTTTTCATTTACCTCTAATTCGTAAGAGACAGCAATCCGTCCGATTTGTTTTGTTCTCTTGACTAATTTACTCACACAAATCGTCCTTGATGCTCAGTATTCAAAAATTGCCAGCTTTAATTTTCCGTTCTTAATGCAAGCAGCAATTTCTGCTATTATTTCGTTGAAAAACGGTGGGGTCTTCTAGCTCGTACGGTAAATGATGTATATCCACAAACACAAGGTGGAATCTGTAGTATTTATTAATGCTAAGTTTTTTTTGAGTAGCCACTCTAATTATTATGCTAAGTTTTTCTTGAGTAGAACTTATCTTTCCAAGTAAAAGGGCAGCAAGCATTATAGCGAAAAAATTCCTTTTGCGTTAAGATGGTAATATATCAGCACAGTCGTTAAAATAAGAAATATTAGGCTGTAGTCAGATAATGTAAGTTTAAAATATTTATCAAGTTAAATAATTTATCAAAGATTCGAACAAATTTATATATACGGAAGAGAGAATAGGACATCTGTACTCTAGAAAACACACAGCTATAATAAATCATATATATATATAATATATATATATAGATATATATTATATATATATATAATATAAATATATAAAATATAAAATAAACTGAAAAATAATATAATTATATATAAGTAATTAAATATACAGATGTTTTACACTCAAATTTGAGTATCGATTTATTAGTCCGTTACAATAAAAGAAAAGCAACGAGTCCGCTACATCGTTCAGATATAAGTAAGTTCATTATAACAGATTAACGGATTGGTGCCCACCACTGTAGTACATGTATATTATATATAATATATCTATACTTTAATAAAATAATAAAAATATGTAATATTTAGTATTTATATTTAGTAATTATGGAAAGAGATTTGTATAATCCTTTTATCATATATATATATATATATATAATATATATATATATAATATAATATATATATATATATATAATATAAATATTAATTATAATATATATATATAATAATATATATATATAATATATATTATAATATATATATATATTCCTGGCGTAGGAGGTTGACTCGCCGACTCTCGTGCGAGAG
>JABUQX010015302.1:0-17500 GCA_015478945.1 Trachelipus rathkii
TTTATAGCCTACTTAGATGTAGTAATCAGAAAGGTTAAAGAGGAATGAATCTGGATGGTGATATAACGGTGTATGGACGATTTGACATGTTGGAGTTGGGAGGAGGGGACTTATGGGAGGACTTATGGAAAGCTTTGACAGAAATTTGAAGGAGATTGGTTTAGAGATTAATATACAGGAAAGACAGTGATAATGAGAGTGGGTAGAGAGGATGAGGGAGAAGTGGAGATCGTCATTGATGATGAAAGATTGAGAAATGTGGATCAGTTTGTTTATCTGGGTGGCGTATTTACAAGCAAGGGAGGATGTGTACGGGAAGTGGAGGCAAGAATGGAAAAATACGGAAGAACAAGGAGAGCGTTATATCCAATTATGAAGGATCAGGTGATGGATATAAAAGTGAAGAAGATTATATTTGATAGCATACTGGTACCCACATTGACATATGAACTCTTTCGATTCAATAAACATATATGGTTATTATATATATATATGATATATATATATATATATATATATATATATATATATATATATATATATATTATATTATATATAGAGTTATTTTTCTTATGCTTTCTTTGAATGTAAATATGTATGCATATGTTATATGAAGACATCTATAATTATTAGCATATTATATATATATATATATATAGCATATATATATATATATATATATATATATATATATAGCATATATTATTAGCATATATTATTATTATTGTTACTATTATATATATATTATATAATCTTTTCAGCCTTGGTTGTTGGATGCACTTTCATTTCAATGGCTTTTGCAACTTCGAATGCTGCAAGCATTATCCAATTAGTCCTTTCTGTTGGAGGGATTATATTTGGGTCTGTCCTGCTGCACAGGGAATGCTTCCCTATAAATCTATTGGAAAGAGCCTGGTGCGGATTTACCACCCTGCATGTTCGCTTCTCCTCTCTCTCTCTTCTGCTTTGTCATTCGGTTTTTATGTTTATTCCGTGTTTCTGTCTGTAATCCTGTTCTCTGAATATATATATATTATATATATATATATATATATATATATATATATATATATATATATATTATATGTTATATATTGTTATTATATGTTATTATTATTATATTATATATATATATATTATATTATATTTATATTTCTTATATATAAATAGGTATTTATATATATATATATATATATATGTTGGTTATATTATATATTATATATATATACATATATATTAGTTATTATATTGGTTATATATATATATATTATTATATTGTTATTATTGCTATATATTATTATTATTATATTATTAGCATATTATTATTATATTATATTATCATATATATTATATATATATTATATTATATTATTATATATATATATTATTATTATTATTATTAGTTAAAATATTATTATTATTATTATTATATATATATATATTGTTATATTATACCATATACCATATATATATATATTATTATTAGTGTTGAAAGATATACATATATATATATATTATTATTATTACATATATATATATATTATATAATATTATTATATTTATATATTATATTATATACATATTATTGTTATTATACATATATATATATGGTTATTATATTATTGTTGCTGTATACATATATATATATATTATTATATATATATATTATATATATATTATTATTATTATTATTATTATTATTATTATATTATATTATTATTATTTTTATATATATATATATTATTATTATATATATATATATTATTACATATATTATTGTTAGCATATATATATATTACATATACATATTATGTTGATATATATATATATATATATATATATATATATATGATCTTCATACATATATATTACATTTAACATACATATGTATAAATTACATATATATATATTGTTGATACATATTAGTTACATATATTATATATATATGCTATATATTATTATTGGTTGGCTGGGAATTATGTGTATATGTATTATATATATATATATATATATATATATATATATATATATATATATATATATATATATATATATATATATATATATATATATTTATATATATAGTTATATAAATATTTATATATATATATATATATAAACCATAAAAATTGCTTATGTCAGAATCAGATCCATGGGGAAATACCTTAGTTGTGAATTTAAAGAATTGAAGTAGGCACTGGGAAAATGTGTAATACTCATGTTGGGAATCATCAACATTGTCAACTCGTGTTCATACTGCCTCTCTTATAATGTCATAATGAAAACTCATTCAGTGATATTTATTTTCTCATTTTGACGACGATGTTCTGACAAACTGTAATTTGTTAAATAAATTGGTACTTGTAAAATGAAATTCTTTTTCTTTTAAAGGTATTTTGCTCTTGGATGTGCATAGGAAATCTT
This sequence comes from Trachelipus rathkii, assembly GCA_015478945.1. Taxonomy (NCBI): domain Eukaryota; kingdom Metazoa; phylum Arthropoda; class Malacostraca; order Isopoda; family Trachelipodidae; genus Trachelipus; species Trachelipus rathkii. The sequence goes on from JABUQX010015302.1 coordinate 2,425, forward strand.
CTTTACGGCACAAAGCCTCAAGAATTGTCTTTTTCAAATAGCCACTGCGAAAATATGACGGTATCTAATTGGACTTTGCACAGAATGCGACATCCTATGGCAAATTTTACCGATGAGATTTTATTTTTAAACAACGCACCTTTGGATGTGATTCGTGTGAATGAAAATCTTTCTACTGATGGGTATATTAAAATAATAATAATTTATATTTAAAATAGATGATAACAGATGCGTATACCTGAGAATACCTGATATTTATTCTTAAGGTACTTATTTTTTTTAACAGATCCAATTGGATGTGTTTTTATGACATCTCTTACACACTCTATTCTGTGATTGCGCCTGTATCTAGCATTATCATAGGATTGATCGTGTCTCTTTTAACACGTAAGTAACTTCTGATGTTTAAGCTTAATTCAGTATTAGAAATAACTTAAAAGAATTTGAGAGATTAAAAAGTAATTAGAATCGTTTAAAAGAAGAGAAATTCCATCATAGAAATGGGATAAGTTAGACATGACACAGAAAGGCTGAGATGGTGACAAACAATGTCTGAACAGACTGCACCTTAGATCTATGGCTTTTATTCCACACCATAATTTCACTACTATATATTAGCACAGGTAACAACATACAGTACTCTCAAGCAGAACCATTGCCCACTCAATACATAGTCACCTTACATTCACCAAGGATTTAATTGTAAAAGCCACCTTTCTACCATTCACAACTTTTCTTCTACACTCAGCATCATCCATTTCAATGGCATGCGGAGGATTTTTTAGCGGGTGGGGCTGGAATTCTGCCTCCCACCTTATCCCTGATAATAAATATTGAAGTTTTAAGGGGAAAATTGAGATTCCTTAGATTTCCTTTCGAATTTGTGTGTGAGATGTAATGTACTAGAGAGAACTGAGAGATGTGTTTTAAGAAAATTAGAAAAGATGGAAAAAATTCAGCTTTGCATAAATTTAAAATTATTATTATTATAAGAATATAAAATCATAAAATTTTATTTTATCAATATTTTAAGGATTTGTTTTAATCTTTTGTTTACGAACTCTATTTAAAGATAATCTCTCTCTTTTTTTAATTTTAACGTTATTTCGAAAACCGTTATAGGTTATCAATTCCAATGTTGTTGTAGGGATGGTATAGTAGGAAACCAATAATTACCAACAAAATAGTCCTAATTTTTAACTAGACTTTACAGAGCAAGCTGTAAACATCATACATTTCCAGATCCAGCAAAATGGTTGAAGACTTGATCGTTGGTGATTTCTAAAACTAAGTCTCTATAAATAAAGAGTAACGCAAATCCATTCAGACTATTTTCACTTGTGTTCCTCAAATACATTTTAACTAATTTCAGTTTAGATAAAAGCTTCGATCAACTAAAGATTTAGAAACAGGAAGTATAACAAATATTATCAGCCGTACGTTTATATTTGGGAACAGGTTTTCGGTGCATTCGCCTAATTCGGCGAAGGCACTTATGGGTTTTTCTTGAGATCCTTTCCACTTTTGTCTCCATAATTCCCACCCTCCCAGGAAGACTTCATCATAAGAACCAATTAAGTTGTCTCTGTAGAATTCGAATGCTGGTTGAACTTTGTCAACAGTAGCGTCACAATTGGTTGGAAGAACGTAATGATGATGAGGAGATGACAAGTGTCCTGGTGAGGTAAAAACTTTTCATTTAAGGGGGAAGTCATATCGTCTAAAACATGATATAAAAAATGCTAGTCGACAATACGTCTCCGGGTCTGTAGATGATGTATTGGGTAGATGCCTCTGGAAACCAACTGTTCTTGGTAATGTTATTTTGATATTTATTTAATCTGTCAGTTCCAACGAAGATTCGAACATTTCGTGAGCTCAGAGTCAGCATTTCCTCTTAAATGATAAATAGTTTTTCTTGTAGTGTTTACTTGTTCAATTGCACTACATAGATCAATGCTTTTAATTTGAAGATATTTTGAAAGATTGTAGGTCAAATAGTTTTAGTATACTATTTAAAATTAATAACGCTCCTTTTGAATGTTCACCTGTCCATTGACTGACATGGTTCAGAGCTGCTACTGTTGGTATATGAATTTTCTTAAAAAGCAGCACAGGTTCATGCCTATCACACCATCTTTGTTCATAAAGCATTTTCATTCTAGTATTCTCATAATCTTGTTTCAATTCTTTAAATTTTTTCTCTAAAAAGGAGGTCCGCTGCTTTACACTGGTTTGAAAAAAAGCATACGTTTCTGATATTACACCCATCTCATTTCATACAGCCTGAAATTTAAACGTATCTGAGATGCACAAATTTATGCAATGGCTTACACAGTGAGTGTACAGTGCTTTTGGGAAGTATTTCTTTAAAATTACTTGAACACCCCTGAATTCACCTCTCATAGACGAGGCTCCATCATAGCCCTGGCCTCTCAGATTGGTTACATCGAGCCCGAGTCCGAGCCCTACGAGCTTTTCATGTAGCACTCATGCTAAGCCTTGACCATTGACGTCGTAAACAGGCAGAAATGAAAAAAAGTCCTCTGTTATAGCGAAAGGCTTGGTTTTGAAACTTTTTCACTTGAGATGCATTTTGGGATATATCATTTGCAACCCCTGTAAATTATTGTCAATAGGGCCATAAAAGACTTACTTTCCTCTCAGCAGCTTGATCATCAATTGATAGTATATCACTGATGGTTCTATATCAAAATCAGATCATTCCAAATTGCAAGAAGGTTGACTAAAGGAAGTTAATAGATCGTCTGCACTCTGGAAGCTATCACTTGAAAGGTCTAACTCTAATGCACTTGAATGTCTAATTGATTTTTCAAACAATCCTAAAAGTATGTCTAAACGTAGAACTTTTCAAAGAAGTTTTTTCTTGTTCTTTTTTCTTATTTGCCAAAATTCTATACTGATCTTCACTAAGTCGCATTCTTTTGTTCATTGTACATGTATAGGATTAGGAACCGTAACATGATCTTTAAAAGAGAGATTTCTGCCTAAAGTACTGCTGCACTGTATTAGAGAGATTTCTGCCTAAAGTACTGCTGCACTGCATGCATAGAAACAATTCTAAAACAAGACACTGACCAAAACAAACTGTAGATGGTAGCTCTTGCCATCTTCTCGCTGTTTCTCGATTCTAAATGTTGCTATTTTCGGTTCTTTACCCGAAATTCATACATTGAACAAACAAAATTTTTAATTAAAAAAATGATTCAAAATTAAGTTTTAAATTTGATACAATAATTATAAAGAATGGCTCATATAAATTTATATATATTATATATATATATTATATATATCTTTCTATATTATTATATATATATATATATATATATATATAATATATATATAATAATTATACATATATTTCATATACTAATATATCAATTATATATATATATATATATATATTATAATATATATATAATATATATTATATATATTTATAAATTATATATATATAATATTATATTATATATATATATATATATACTATTATTTAATATATATATATTTATATATATATTTTAATATATAATATAATTATATATATTATATTATATATATATACATAAATATATATATATATATATTATTTTATATATATATTATATATACATATATATATAAAAATAATAATAATATATATATATATATATATATATATATATATATATATATATATATATATATATATATATATATATATATAATATATATTATATATATATATAATTAGTATAATATTATATATATATAAATATATATATATATATATATATATATTATATATAATATATTATATATATAATATATATATAATATTATTATATATATATATATATATATATATAATAATATTATATATATATATATATAAATATATATATATTATATATATATATAATATATATACAATCATGCATACATCAAGCAGGATCAAAAAATATAATAAGAAACAACCATATACATACACTATATGATAGATAGGTAGATTCGTTAATATTTTGTTTAATATATGCTGCTTGGTTATTGATTAATATTTATTGTTTTAATTTCTTTACCACAGGTGACAAAGAAGCACATCATCAAGTTCCCTGCGATTGCTTTCACCAGTTATTTTAAGACTCTTTGGACAGAAAATATATATGAAGTTATCAGGGTTGGGGATTTTTTTGGATTTTTTTGAGAAAAAAATCTATTTCTGATTTTTTGGATTTTTTGAGATCGTGACGTCAAGCGAAATATAATTTGTAAACAAACTTTTTTTTTAAGTTTGATATAGTATAATTTTTAACCCTAGGCTCAGCTCTGAGTTCAAAATCTTAAAATAGGCACTATAGACTATGTTATGTTACATTAGAAGAGTGTTATTTGTAATATTGATGAATATTAAATCAGAAATAAAAGAAACATGTTTGAAACATGATCTTTTGTTGACATTTTTATAGTGTAGAAATTTGTAACAGAGTATACATCAGGAACAGTCTCTTTCAAACTGCGGGTGGTAACACCTAAATAGGTTTTTATATCATATTGAGTGCTTTAAAGATTTTCTACAGATATATTGAGTTTGTCAATCAATCTTTTAGAAAGGTAGGATCTTTGTGAGCCACAGTCGACTAGGCATCGAACTGAAGTTGAAACTTTACCTCTACCAACCCTTATAGTAATTGATGGTAGCAAATATAAATTGTTGGTACTTTGGCTATAGCAAAGACATACACTTGTGAGAGTGGAACTTTTCCTTTGCTTATAAAAAGCAGTAATATGACTTTTTTTTATTGCAAACTTGGCAACTGAAAGAAAGTTGCTCCTCAAGTCCAGGACACTGATCTGCAGCATGTTTAGTACTTAAACATTTGCTGTATAGATTTATTTCATTACACCTTTTAATTCTCAAATCATACGTTTGATAAACATTGCAATTGGTCATCACATGACCTTGGGATGAACAAAACTTACATGATTTTGAATAACTTTTGATTTTAGCAGTGGATGAATCAATACTATGAGAAGCTTCATTTCCACCAATTTCATTAGTATGAGTTTTGAAATTCTGCAAAGCTGAAATGGAGTCAGGCCTATTATTAGATTTTATGGACTCATTTGTCCTTTGATTTTCATTATTTTTAAATTGATAATTAGGCTTATCCGAAGTACTTTTTTTTTTAAATTTCGAATAAGTACATTATGGGGAGGATCTTGATTGAAATTTTGACATTTATTATGATTTGACGTTTTAACAATATTTTTGATAACTTCGTTATAGCTGTTGAATATTTGATTTAAATCAGGGTAATTGGTATTCAACTTGCGAGTAATTTCCTTTACTACCACATTAGGTAAGTTTGATAAAACTATGTGGCTAAGCACTACTAATCCTGTAGACTCCTCAAGATATTTGAGGTTATAACTCTCAAGTTCATATATTAATGTTCTGATATCATTTAAGTAAACACTTGTCGCATTATACGTTAGCAGTGGATGAATCAATACTATGAGAAGCTTCATTTCCACCAATTTCATTAGTATGAGTTTTGAAATTCTGCAAAGCTGAAATGGAGTCGGGCCTATTATTAGGTTTTAAGGACTCATTTGTCCTTTGATTTTCATTAATTTTAAATTGATAATTAGGTTTATCCGAAGTATTTGTTTTTTTAAATTTCGAATAAGTAACTTGGGAGGTACTTGGTGAAAATTTTGAACCTTAATGATTTGAGTTTAACAAAATTTTGATACTCGTTAATAGCTGTTGAATATTTGAATTTAAATCAAGGGTAATTGGTATTCAACTTGCGAGTAATTTCCTTTACTACCACATTAGGTAAGTTTGATAAAACTATGTGGCTAAGCACTACTAATCCTGTAGACTCCTCAAGATATTTGAGGTTATAACTCTCAAGTTCATATATTAATGTTCTGATATCATTTAAGTAAACACTTGTCGCATTATACGTTAGCAGTGGATGAATCAATACTATGAGAAGCTTCATTTCCACCAATTTCATTAGTATGAGTTTTGAAATTCTGCAAAGCTGAAATGGAGTCAGGCCTATTATTAGGTTTTAAGGACTCATTTGTCCTTTGATTTTCATTAATTTTAAATTGATAATTAGGTTTATCCGAAGTATTTGTTTTTTTAAATTTCGAATAAGTACTATGGGGAGGTACTTGGTGAAAATTTTGACCTTTATGATTTGACGTTTTAACAAAATTTTTGATAACTTCGTTATAGCTGTTGAATATTTGATTTAAATCAGGGTAATTGGTATTCAACTTGCGAGAAATTTCCTTTACTACCACATTAGGTAAGTTTGATAAAACTATGTGGCTAAGCACTACTAATCCTGTAGACTCCTCAAGATATTTGAGGTTATAACTCTCAAGTTCATATATTAATGTTCTGATATCATTTAAGTAAACACTTGTCGCATTATACGTTGGGTCAAGAGCATGTTTTAAATAAATTATTTTTTTAATGATTTCATCAATGAGAGAATTTTCGTCTAAAAATACTTTATCTAGAAGTTCAAAGAGCCCTTATTATAATTATTGTCACTAATAGAAAGATTCTGAATCAGAGAGTATGCATATCCCTTTAAAATTTATTTTCTAAGCAATGAATTTAATGGATTCATTTAAATTTTTCTGTAAATCTAAGGAACTCTTAAATTTTGAAATAAAGGTTTTATAAGCAAACTTATCAGTTTCATTGCCCTGAAAGAAACCACAATCTATAGCTCTAAGAACAGATTCACTCAAGTGCGAGCAAGTATTTTTTTTTTTTTGAAGGGTTGCATTTTGATCCCCTTTAGATTTTAATTCACATAATTTTGATTTAATTGAGAATCGGTACTCAATCTGACTACACAACTCCTCATTATGAAACTCAGGAATGAGGGAATCAACTTCCTTATCATTAAATATTTTTATAATATTTGTATCCTTTTGTTTAATATCTTTTAACAAGGACTCTACTTCCTCAACAAGATATTTTACATAAACTGCATCTTTATCTTTATTATTGTCTGTAGGCCTACTCTCTATCTGACTAAGATAAATATCTACTTGTGTCTTAAGGGATGAAATGGCTTGAACTATAGGCATAGATTTTTTATTAACTTTATCAAGAAGGGCTTGTATCTATGGGTCAGACATTTTCGCTGAAATTTAGCTAGAGTGACCCAAGGACAAATGAAACCTTGAAGAAAGATGAAAATGAAAGATGGAATACCACCAGGCTAAATTATTTGATTTGAATTTTGAAAGGGTCTAGAAGTCCCAAAAAATTTTAAATTTTGAAGTTGAAATAGATCTAGGCCTACAAGGTCTAACTTTGAAATTGAATTTTTTGAGGAAAAACTGAAAGATGGCCTACCACCAGGCCAAATTATTATATGAGAATTTTGAAAAGATCTAGAAGACCATAATATAAATATATATATATATATATATATATATATATATATATATATATATTATATATATATATATATATATATATATATATATATATATATATATATATATATATATATATATATATATATATATATATATACGTGAACAAGAGAGAACATATATAATATATATATATATATATATATGTACCGGCGAGATGATGAGGTCATTAATTAATTAAACATAGAATTAAATCACTCACCCCTCGGGTACAATAATTAATATGATGGAAGGTGTATTAAAGAGATTTTTGATGTTAGTCATTTATTAATATTCTTTCTTCTATTGTTTTATCACAGATCATAATAGATAATTTTTATATTGGATAATAAGTCATTGACCCTTCGAGTACATTTTCGTTACATTTTCGTGAGTACTTGAATCCAAATATTATATACATTTCATTTTCGAACAGTTTGCAGAGTGGGGCATATATTAGAATGCCATGTTCTCTACTAGGTCTCTTTCACCATTCTCTCTAAGTTTTATATCTTATTATTTCACTGATGATTAACATAACGTATCAGAATGACACTTACAAGAGATCTTCTGTATAAGAACAATAATTATATAATAACACCTTTAATTTTAATATAAAAATAATATATTTAGAGTGCCAGGGCTACGCCCTGGACACTTGTTAACGGCTCTGATGTATTGGCCTAACTCCCGTCCTCCCTCCCTTGGCTTCAGATATAGCCGATAGGAGAAAGGACTCTTATTGGTTGCCTTAAAACTTTAAATAATATAAACAAAAAGAATAAAAATAGTTATGTTTGATCTTATAAGATGTAGGCAATTTTACCGTACATAATAAATACACAACTTTCAGAAATGCTTTGTTTCTACTCTTATCATAATAATAGCTTTTGCCTCAAATGAGTTCTAGCTTTACAATTACAATAAAGATTATCAAAGCATTATTTTATATAGTACTAGTCTTAGTACATCTGGTGATTCCCGGTTAAGCAAGAATACCCAGCCTTCAATTATAAAAAAATACATTTTTAAAAAATTTTAAAGTTGGTAGAAATATTCCGTAGAATTTATTTCATTTTTATAGACACTCCGACTTTGCTGGTACAAACGCCTCTTGTTTCCTGCCTACCCACTCGTGATGACGTCAGAGGTCTATAGGAGAACATAACTCCTCCCACTCTCATATGGTATCCCGAACGAAAGTCATTTCTCTCTCGTTCCTTCATATAGATTTTAAATGTGATTTCATATTAATTCGAAAAATATATTAATTAGACGGCACCATAAAACATTATAAAAATAATTTTAAGCAGATAGATCTTCCTAATCTAAGTATTAAAATCAATAAATAAAATACAATCATTTTCAATATGGAGATCTCCAGCATTTACTCTTACCTATAGACTCAAGGTCTTTAACAAATAGATATTTTAAAATATAAATTTTAATATTCCTAAAAATACCAAGTCACAATATTCTTCCCTGTAAAAAGGAAACTTTTATTATATGAATAACAACGGTTCCTCCTAAAAGGCCGTTTCACAAGCATTTCTTTATGTTCTACATTTTGCGAATTTTAAAATATAATTTTTGTTACTCTTAAAAATACAAAATTACACTTTCTTTCCTAAAAAAAAAGGAAATTTTTATTATCAAGTTTCACGGAAGACCTTTTTCGGCACCCATGTTACAAAAGTATCTCAAAGTCTTATTTACAAGTTCAACCTTCTTTCCCTCCCGATTTTGGGGGGATAAGAGTAAGAACGATGGGGGATACCCTCATCCTTATACATTGTAAAAGTTTATTTCCATATACACAAGACTCTTATAATTATTATATGACAAAAAGAAATCTATCCGCTTTTCCATTATTTTATAACATCATTCTGCCGACGAGTTACAATATATTTTAATTACTTTTAATAAAACAAAATAATTACGAAATTAAATTTGCACTTCAACAAAAAATAACTTTGTTAATAAAAATACACTCTAGGCGCGGGAGAGGAATTTCTATGCCCCTTCCTGTATTCTTTGAGCGACATTACAAAGCGGTTCAGCACTTTAACAGACAGGCAATTTTGAGCTTTAACTCGTCTCAGACTAGAGGCGACTTTGATTTTTGTTGTTGTTATTGAGTACTCGCGTGTACTCATCTAAATTTTGAAGTTAAGCCTCCCACGTCGGGGAAAAGGCAAAACCATTCAGATGCTGAGCCTATAGAACTTTTGTTTATTTTTAGCAGGCGGTAAGGGTATGTTGGGGAATGGGGGGTATATTTTTTTTTTTAATTTTCCTTCCCCAATTTTTTTCCTCCCAGCCAGAGAGTTCAACACTCCATTTTTTTTTTTTTTTTTTTTTTTTTTTTTTTTTTTTTTTTTTTTTGAAAAGGCTTGGTTTTTTTTTTTTTTTTTTTTTTTTTTTTTTTTTTTTTTTTTTTTTGTGGGTAACGACTTTTTATATTTTCTTTTATAAACAGAAACTCTCTTCACGTTACAAGAATAGGCTTTCAGTATTATTAAATATAACCACAAGACTTATTTTCTTAACACTAGTTAAAAATATTTTCTTCACTTGGGTATAGATAATACTAAACACTTGCATTAATTATCACCGCATCATTTATTATTATTATTATTATTATTATTATTATTATTATTATTATTATTATTATTATTATTATTAATTATTATTATTATTATTATTCTTATTATTATGTTTGATTAAACATGTATTATTATAATGTTATTATAAATTACTTATATTATTATTATTATTATTATTATTATTATTATTATTATTTATTATTATTATTATTATTATTATTATTATTATTATTATTATTATTATTATTATTATTATTATTATTATTATTATTATTATTATTATTGTTATTATTATTATTATTATTATCTGGCCCTTTTTTATCAAAAGATTGTAATGATCGATCGATGTCGTTCTGGGGTTCAACAAATAATGTACCAGCGAGATGATGAGGTCATTAATTATTATATTTTAAAATTAGAATATAATCCTAATTATTGCCTAATCAATAATAAGTTTAGAAAATATAATTATTGTTTAGTTTAATTAAGTTATTTAAATTATATATACTGTTTAATATATAAATATATATATATTATATAATAATATATTATATATATATATATATATATATATATATATATATATATATATATATATATATATATATATATATATATATATATATATATTTTTATATATATATATATATATATATATATATATATATATGGAATATGATTATATGGTATTGCGATATTGCTATTTTTTACTCACCTGTTGTGACTGTTTATACTTTATCATTAGATTAATAATTATCAGTGAATTAAATCAATTGATACAAAATTTATCAACTTGAGGTAAAATATATTTTGCATTAGATTGGCGAGGTCAATTTTAACTCTGAAGGGGAGAGTCCAATATTAGAGATTTTGGGACCCCATTTTAGCCCCACCTAAAAATGGACATAAAATTCTTAATTTTCAGACAATTTTGATGGAGAAAAAGCAAACCGCAGCTTTTTCTGACCTCTAGAACGTCATTTTCGGGTGTTTTTCTGTGTCTGTGGTTATTGTTTCGGCGTTTTCATTTTTTACGAACCTAATTTTTTGACATTTTTTCGTATCAACTTCTACAATTTTTTTCGAAACGACTTCAAACTTGAAATATATGTAGATGGGTCTATTACGCACAAAATGCACATATTAGTTTTTTGATTTTTGGAAAATTGTGCTCAGCAATGTCAAATTTCAAAACCTACTTTTTTTTTTTAATTGTTGAGCACAATTTTTCAAAAATCAAAATAACTAATATGAGTATTTTGTGCGTAATAGACCCATCTATATATATTTCAAGTTTGAAGTCATTTCGAAAAAAATTTAAGAAGTTGATACGAAAAAACGTAAAAAAATTAGGTTTGGAACAAATGAAAATGCCGAAACAATGACTACAGACAGAAAGGCTGTTTGAGCTGTTTATACTTATCTATAGATTAATTATCAGTGAATCAAATCAATTAAATCAATTGAGACAAAAATAATTATTTTGATGGAAATTATATTTCGAATTAGAATGACAAGATCATTTTCTTTGATGCTCTCATTTTCTCTGGTTCCTCTTTTGTTTACTTCTTCTGTATAGTAATACTAATACATAATACTATGGAACAAGTCAGCAATAATAAACTTTTTTAAATAAGATTATATTTATTTCATAGATAGTCTATATTAAGTTTTAATTCACTAAATTAATGATTAGTAAGAGTCACTTCGTGATCACAGTCGTACAGTCTCGATAGGCCCATGTGACTTCTTACTGTCTCTATATTTACAATGTTCTAAAAATGTTCTAATGAAATTTTGTAATTTTTTTAAATGTATATTTATATATAGAGATTTTTCTTCTTTCTCTTTTTCAACCATCCTCCTGTAGGCGTTTGCACCTCTCTTGCGCAAAGCTCCTCCTTCGCCGTCTATCATCATAAATTCTCTTCCTTCTTCACCTCCTCCATATTCATCCCCCTCCTCAACACCATCCCTCCACCTCACTTTCGGTCTATCCACTCCACTCCTTTCCCCCGGCAACCAATCACAATAACGTTTCGCTCACTTATTTGCGTCCATTCTCCTCACATTTCCGAACCATCTCAACTGCCCTCTCTCAACCAGTTTGAATATACTCTCCACTCTCAGCTCCGCCTTCACGTCAATCGTTCCTTATCCTGTACGATCTTGTCACCCCAAATTCAATCTTAATACTCTCATTTCGCATGCCTGCACTTTAATTTTAACTTTTGTGTTAAGCGTCCATGCCTCATGTCCATATGTTAGTATAGGCTTCAAAGTGTCAGTATGTATTATTGTCTTGACTTTCTTCGGTATTTTCCGATCCTTGAGCAAAGAGTACAACGACGCAAATGTCTCATTAAACTTTCCAATTCAATGGTTCAGCTCCTGAAACATATCATTTCTTACTCCACTATATGCTCCTAAATATGCAAACTGTTCCGTCTGTTTCAAAACTTCCCCTCCAGGTCTATATTTAACTCCTCCTGTTCCCTACAAATGCAAATGAAAAGATGAAATGCTGCAACGTTGTTTTCTGAAAATCTAGTCTCTAAAGAGGATGAAAGTGAGTCAAGAAAAGTCAAAAGAACAGAACTCTTCTAATATTTAGCAGAGGTTTCAGCAGGATAATTTCCTCTATGTTGTTGGGACTGTACCTTTCTAGATGGTGCAAGTTCTACTAAGATCTCAGCAGCAATAAGAGTGGCAGATAAGAGCAGATCAGCAATTATTTGATAAGCAGTTTTGCGGTGGTTTTGACAACTTTCAAAATTCTTTGGATATGATCAGAGCATCGCATAAGGTCAATATTTTTGGTATGAATATTGTCAACAACGGGTTCAACTAAAGCAGAATATTTGAATATTATGAAAGAGGTAATAATAAAAATAGGTCTTGTTGCCGAACAGAATAATTGAAAAATTGTTTTTCTTGTTTGATTATTTCCTTCCATTGAAAATTTTTCAAACCCTTCAACGACTTTTATCATATTTGTATGGAAAATAGAAATACTATGATATTTTTGAGTCCAACGGGTTTCACTAAGATTTTTGCAAGTTGGGAATATATTTTCATCTTAGGTGGGAGTCTCTGAAAAAGTTTATTATGTCTTTTATTGTGGTAATAGTATTTCGAATTTCTGGAATAAAGTTTAGGTCATTAAGGACCAAATTAAGCCGATGGCTTACACAGTGAAAATATAATCCTTTTTTATATTTTCCCGCAGTTTCATTTGAACTCTATGTTCATTACCTGTCATTGTTGCGGAGCCGTTGTACCCGTGACCATCGCATAAACTCGGATTCAAACATTCTTTTTCTAAAAACAAATCAATTGTTTTGGTAATGATTTTACCATTCCTTCTTTCATAAATTTCAAACCCAAGAAATTCTTCTCGAACAGTCATTTTTTCAAGATCGAAAAACTTTAATGCAATAGATAATTGTTCTTTGCCTGACAAATCCGCAGTTTCATCAGTCAATATGGAGTAGACAAAACTTTTTGCATCCGCGTCAATCTAGCGGAGAATACTGTCAGAAGAAGCTAGCTGTATAAAACACACAACTAGTTGACATCAAGCCATTAATACGAAAACACATTAAAACTCTTTAGTAAAAAACGTGTTTTTAATACTTTAGTAATTAGCAATTACTACTTCATTAACTATCGATTGATGTATCTTTCTCAGTTTTTCTACTACTAATAAACTTTTAATAACGCCGTCTGGCAAACATATAAGGTTCTTTTGTTTATTTCGTTAAGATTTAGGGAGGTGCAAGTGCACCCCCCTGCCTACGCCCATATATATATATATATATATATATATATATATATATATACATAGATAGATGAGATAGAGGTATATATATTATATATATATATATGTATATATCGTATATATATATATATATATATATATATATATATATATATATATATATATATATATATATATATATATATATATGTATGGTATGTGTGAGTTAGATATATATATATATTTATATATATATATATATATATAATATATATATATATTATATATATATTATATATTATATATATATACATATATTATAAATATATTAATATATATATATATATATATATATATATATATATATATATATATATATATAACATGTGATGCAGTGATGGTATAAATATATTAATAAATATATATATATATATATATATATATATATCACAGTAGGAGGCCTGAATTATTGAAATACTGCAGTTATATTAAGGTTAGTAATAAATTTATTCACATAATAAAAATGGTCTTTAAAATGTTGAGAGCGTGAGCTTTCGATCTACTAGATCTTCTTTCAGACGCTTTGAATTGAAGACTGAATGAAATATTTATATAAAGATCGTTATGTGAGAAAAGTTTAAAACAATTAAAATTAGATTTAGTTAAACTTAGTTTTGATTTTTTTGAAAAAAGGTGTGGTGTTCAAAATTTTGTTTAAGGTAGGGTCGAGGGTATGTTCACCTTTTTTTTCAAAAAAAATCAAAACTAAGTTTAACTAAATCTTATTTTAATCATTTTAAAAACTTTTCTCACATAAACTTTATATAAATATTTCATTCAGTCTTCAATTCAAAGCGTCTGAAAGAGGATCTAGTAGATCGAAAGCTCACGCTCACAACATCCTGAAGACCATTTTTATTATGTGAATAAATTTATTACTAACCTTAATATAACTGCAGTATTTCAATAACTCAGGGCTCCTACTGTGATACCTATTAAACTAAGTGTCTTATTGCTTTGATTTCTAATATATAGGGTAAGGTGGGGCAGCATGCCCATGCGAGGTAAAGTGCCCATGCCATTTTTCTTAGATAAATAAAATAGAATCACGGAATGGTTGGCACCACTGTATAAGCCTTTAAGGGATACCTCAGTATTTGTATTGATGTTGAGTTGAGAGGCATGTTTCAATGTTATTTTTTTATTTTTTTTTTATTTTCTTCCCTAGAAGTACTTTTTATAACCACAATAC
>JABUQX010015303.1:20000-22500 GCA_015478945.1 Trachelipus rathkii
TTATTATTATTATTATTATTATTATTATTATTATTATTATTATTATTATTATTATTATTATTATTATTATTATTATTATTATTATTATTATTATTTTTATATATATATATATATATATATATATATATATATATATATATATATATAATATATATATATAATATATATATAATATATATAATATATTATATATCATATATACTATTTTTATATATATATAATATATATATATATATTATATATATATATATATATATAGTATATATATATATATATTTATATATATATATATATATATATATATATCAATATATTAATATATATATTATAATATATTATATATATATTATAAATATACCTATATATATATATATATATATAGTATATATTATATATATATATATATATTATATTTAAGTTCTCTTGGTGTAAATGAAGGAGTTTTCAAATAATATTCATCGGGTGGGGGATGTTAATATTGGAGAGGATAAAATCAAGTTAATTTATTCCAATTTTATAACTATAATGTAGAAATATAAACTATTCTAGGTGTCTGTCATTTTGTACGGGATTTGGTGTGCTAAGCACACTCCCGACAATGAGTAAGAACACAGTCGCTTATATATACATATAAACATACATATATACACATATATATATATATATACATATATACATACATATATACATATATATATATATATATATATATACACGTACTTAAAACTGATTACGAATATTAATTAATTAAAAAGGGGTGTATGAGATTTAATGAATTAAAATTATCATTAAAACTTTAAGCGTGGGATAACACTATATTTATATTTATAGATAACGGGATGGGACGAATTACAAAATCACTTGTGTTAAACGAGCTTTCGTCTAGGTTTTCCTAGACATTTTTCAAGTTAGAGAGAGGGAGAGACTGTTATGTTTAGGGAAAGAGATTGATATATGAATGAAAATTTATTAAGAATTTTGGTTGGTTTGTGCATTTGTTTTTAGAGGGGTGAAATATTTGGAAGATAATAATATTGCATTTTGTAAATAATCGAGTGGATATTCGCCTTTTTGTTTATTGAAGTTGTGGGTATTATATATATAAATAGATTCTATTATTTTTCTTTTCTGTGTGTTATTGGCGGTTTTTAGTATGGAGATATTTTGTATGTCGATGCTGTGATTGTATTGGGTTCTGTGGTGGGTGAGGGCTGAATTAAAGCGGTCTTCTGTTAAATCATTTTTATGTTGTTGGGTTCGTCTTGTTAGATCGTTGGTTTCTCCTATGTATATGGCGGGGCAATTTTGACAGGGGATTTTGTATATGCAGTTTGTGTTTGGGTTATTGACGGTGGGGGGTTTTAAACAATGTTTTAGGGTGAATGTATTATTTTGGGTGAAATGTATGGAGCTGGGGAAGAATTGTTTAATGTTTTTATTATTGGGAAGGGGTATGGGAAGGAAAGTTTTGTTATTCATGGTAGTAGTGTTGGTGGGGTTGTAGAATTTTTGTTTGGCTTTATGGTAGGATTTATTGATGAAGTGGGGGGGATAGTTTAATTTTGTAAATGTGGAGAAGAGAAATTTGGTTTCAGAGGCGAGGTGATTGGGGGAGCATATTCGTAGTGCTCTGATGTAAAGGGCAGTAAGAGTGGCTTGTTTTATTGAATTGGAATGAGTGGAATACCAGTGTATGTAAACGGGATTAGAGGAAGGTTTTCGGTAGACGGCGTATGTTAGGTGATTTGCTTTGTGCCAAGTTAGTAATGTGTCGAGGAATGGGAGGGTGTCGTTTGTCGAAAGTTCATGGGTGAAACTGATAGATGGATGTAAATTGTTTATATGGTTGAGTAGGTTGTTGAAGTCTATGTGTTTCGGTATGGCTGCGAAAACATCGTCAACGTAGCGCAGCCATGTGATGTTTTGGGGAGATGTGTAGGGTATGATGTAATTATGTTCTAGGAGTTCCATATATATGTTGGCAAGGATTGGAGAGAGGGGTGATCCCATCGATAGGCCAGAGGTTTGTTTAAAGTAATTATCATTGAAACTGAAGTAGTTATGGTTGAGGGTTAGTAGAATGAGTTTTTTGATTAGGGGTAAACAGTAAGGAACAATGATGTAGTAAACATCTCCGTACTCTTCAAAAAAGAAAAATAATAGAATCTATTTATATATATAATACCCACAACTTCAATAAACAAAAAGGCGAATATCCACTCGATTATTTACAAAATGCAATATTATTATCTTCGAAATATTTCACCCCTCTAAAAACAAATGCACAAACCAACCAAAATTCTTAAAAAATTTTCATTCATATATCAATCTCTTTCCCTAAACATAACAGTCTCTCCCTCTCTCTAACTTGAAAAATGTCTAGGAAAACCTAGACGAAAGCTCGTTTAACACAAGTGATTTTGTAATTCGTCCCATCCCGTTATCTATAAATATAAATATAGTGTTATCCCACGCTTAAAGTTTTAATGATAATTTTAAT
>JABUQX010015303.1:32500-35000 GCA_015478945.1 Trachelipus rathkii
TAATAAAAAACAAAAAGACAAAATAATTTTCAAAAAAAGAAAACAAAAAATTTATTGTTTTTATACTTATATGTTACTATAAGGATCTAACATCGATCATATGATTTAAAATGTTTGACAAACGTAAGGAAGAACTGTTTGTTATCTCAGGACAAATCCAATTAAGGAATGTTTCCTTATAATTCTTCTAAGACATATATCAGTAAAATCAATAATCATTAAGGTTTTTGATATTCAAATCTCCCTTTACCTCATACATTCCTCTCTGAATTTCCTTCCAAGAATTCTTTTATCCCACCTTTTATATCGAACTCCCTACCTCCCTATCCATTCTTACTCCTTCTCCGAAATCAATATCTAAATACATATATTTTTATTATGCAAAATAAAAAACGTATTTTTATTTTTCTTTTGGGATCGATTTTTCTTAAATCTGATAAAAATCTTCTTCGTAAAGATTCCTCAGGGTAATAAAATTCCTCGAAGATAAAAAAAGATGAACGATTTATTTCGGGTCTCTATTCTTTCTCGTCTTGTTTTTAATTTTGTTTTTCGCTTATTTTTAATGCAGTGACCATTTTTAAGTACAATGGAACAGGAAGCACGAAGTTGTGGGCATATCTATAGAATAATATCTTTTACAATCATTGATAAAAAAATAAAAATATAAGATGCTACAATATAAAATATAATATATAAAGGGGCTAAATAAAATATTCTTACAGCTTATATATATATATATTATATATACTATATATATATATATGGTTAATATTATACTAGTATATCTATACTATATAAATAACTATTATTATTATAAATATATATTAATATAATATATCTATATATATTATATATACTTATATATATAATATTATAATATATATATATAGTTATATTTAATATTATATATATATTATTGTAAGTATATATATGTATTATATAATATATATATTCCTCATATACATATCTACTCATATATTATACTATATATTAGTATATAATATTACTTATATATATATTATATATATATGTATATAATATTATAATATATATATAGTATATATTATATATATATATATTATATATTTATATTATCATTTATATATATATATATAATTTATATATATAATATATATATATATTTTATTATATATTATAAGTGTAGTTATATATATATATATATATAATATATATACTTATACTGTATATATATATGTATATTATATATTCTGTATATATATATCTGTATATTTATTTAATATAAATATATATTATATAATATATAGTATATATTATTTATAATATTATTAATATATATATATATATTATATATTATCTAATATCTATATTATATCTATATATATATTGTATAGTATATATATATTATTAGTATATATATATATATATATATATATATATTATAATTATATATTTATTATATAGTATAAATATATATAATACTAGAAATTTACGAGTACGTTGTGATGATTGTGCTTTGCATAAAAATTAAGTATATCTTGCCGAAAATAATGAGATCCTCTTTTACTCTAAATTGGCTATAATACAAAAAGGTGATGCATAATCCCTCTTAGGATTTATAGGATATAAGTGCTTGTGTATGTATGTCATTGTATGTTGTATGTATGTATATGTATGTATGTATGTATGTAGTATGTATGTATTAATGTATGATATGTATGTACGGTGGTGTTACGATTGACGGTGTGTGTATATGTGTGAGTGTTATGTTGCTGATGTTGTTTGCGTTATGTTTTCCTTGCGTGATATGTGTGTGCAAAAGAATTCTTCGAGATATAAATCTCTTTTGAATGAAGAAAAAAATATTAGTTATTCGTAAATAAATACTAATAAAATTGTATATAAAATATATATAATATATATATATATTATATATAATATAATATATATATATATATATATATATATATATATATATATATATATATATATAATATATATATTTTATATTTATATATAAAATCCAGGACAAATTATGCTCATTATGCATTTATGGCTGAAATGAACTACAAGTAGTTGTATTGGAGCGTGTACCTTTTGTTGTTACAGGAATTATGTAAGAATTATTTAACTCCGAAGTATGTAAACAGTATAAGAAACACAGAAGGTCACGCAAATCAACCACTTGTATGTGTCAAATTGAACCCCATAAATGCCAAGTGATTGCATTAATTTTGTCGCTGGGAGTATATAATATATACTATAGTATACTATATAATTATTATATATTATTATTAATTTATATATTTATTATATAATATACTATATATATATATATATATCATATTATATATAATATATATATATATATAAATATATCATTTATATAAAATATATAATATATTATTTTATATATATATATATATTATATATATATATATTATTATATTATATAAAATATATATATATATATATATATATATATATAATATATTATCTAATCAATATCACTAAAGCC
>JABUQX010015303.1:45000-47500 GCA_015478945.1 Trachelipus rathkii
GCCCTATTAATTTATTTCATTGAAATAGCCCGAGGCAACTCAATGTAACATGTCATAAACATGACTCGATCACCATAGTATCGCATCATGTCGGCCTTTAACATCTGTTTTATCACCATTAGTATCGGATCATGTCGGCCTTTAACCTCGATCTTTTATATCCATTCAATAACAATTCAATACAATATCACTACAGACCCTTCCATATGAGCGATGAAAACGTGGCGATTCTTACGCAGAACAAACGACAATGAAAAGGTAAATCAATGGCGTTTAACTCTCGTATATATTTGGAAAATATATTACTACTCACTGATTTTAAATATTCAACTGGATTTTGCACCGCGCTCAGAAGCGCTTCGTCAGAAGTACTGCGTCAGAACACGGCTTTTAATGGCATTCAACAATGGGATTATCGGTTAGCGCTGCGAAAATTTCCGGTTTCAATCCTGTAATATTATTTCTACGTAGAAAGCAATATCCCAGAGCAGGGATTCTTAACTCATGGGTTACGACCCAATCTTGAGTCTCCGGGATTTTGCAGATGAGCAGTCATAACTTCTCAGAAAAAAAATTCAACTGTTATATTATTTTGTTTTAATTTTAAATTTTAAACATTTATATTTTAAATATTTTAAAACATTTTAAAAATGAAAATGTTTTCAGAAATAGGGTTTGCGACGAACCTTGGCAGTGCGGTGCGGTGCGGTGCGGGGCGGCGCTGCGCGGTGCAGTGCGGTGCGGTGCGGTGTGGCACAAAAATCAAGTTTCCCGGTGCGGCGCTCAGTGCGCGTTAAAATAAAGAGGTGCGATGCGAAAAAATGATTTTGGTGCGAAGCGATGATTGGTGCTCTCACTGCTGTCAGTTTTTTATAAATAAAAAAAAAACAATATAAATGAGAAAATAAAAACATTTGTTAGTTATGATATAATTGTAAAGAATTAATCCCAAAGGCCCAAACGTATTTATTTAAATTAAATAAACTTAATACAATTCTACACATTCATGTAAAACACAAATTTACGAGCTTACAAAACTCACACAAAACACAAGACTTACTTTCAAAAAATCATTCACACAAAACACAAAACTCGCACAAAAACACAAGACTTACGCGCAAAAAAAATCACTCACACAAAACACAAAATTCGCACACAAAGTACAAGACTTACGTGCAAAAAAAACCATTCACACAAAACACAAAATTGGCGCATGAAAAGTTAGTTAGTTACAAACCTGTCTCTTTCACGTATGAAAAGAAAATACACATTTTTTCGTACTTTTAAAAATGTTTAAATTAGAAAAGTTTTACGCGAGAAAACTTATGCGTCGTGATGGACTTATAAAAGGTTGCTTCAGGCGACCCGCTTTCATCAGTCTTAATTCAAACGTTTCATAATCTTGTTGCAACTTGAATATATTTACGATTAAGAATGTTTATAAAAAGGGAAAAAGTACACGAAAAGCTGAAAATAATATTCATCTCTCTCTCTCTCTCTCTCTCTCTCTCTATATATATATATATATATATATATATATATATATATATATTATATATATATATATAATATATATATATAATATATATATATATATAATATAATATATATATATGATATATATATATTATCTATATATATATAAGTATCATATATGTGTACAAAATAATACAATATAATATTTCTGAGAAAAATATTTATATATATAGAAGCACATTATAATATATATAATATATTATATATTATATATATATATTATATTATATATTGTTTATTATTTGTAATATCATTTAATTTTTGAATAGCGTTGAATATTTTATATTGTAAATACGTTTATTTTTCTATTTTTCTTGCTTTTTTTTTATCACTTGGCTTTTCTTAAACGAGTTTAAGCCTATATGTTAGCAGAGTTTTGGTAAAAATCGCAACACAAATCAGTGAAGGAACGTCATTAGCAATTGATTTATGAATCATTATTGTGAGAGTTCAGCACGAATCGTAGCGATTCCTTAAAAGCGCCTTCATGCTTCTATATCTTGAACAGACCTTTATATACTTACGTATCATACATTAAAAAATTAGAACAGAGTTTCCACCAAACTAATTCAACCCACTCTATATCATTCTCTCTCACATTATACACACACTCGAACATACATTGAAATAATATATAATATATAGTATTATATATATATATATATATATATATATATATATATATATAATATTATATATATTATATTATATACTATATAATATATATATATATATATATATATATATAATAATATTATATATATATATATATATATCATGTATGTATGTTAATAATATATATTATTAATATAAATATATATATTATTATATATATTTATATAATATATTATTATATAATATTATAATATATATATATTATATATATATTTATATAATAATATATATATTCATGTATGTATGTAATGTAAATATATATATATATATATATATAATATATATATTA
>JABUQX010015303.1:60000-62500 GCA_015478945.1 Trachelipus rathkii
GTAATATATTAATCTGAGCTTTATGAAAAAAAAAAAGAATTTACTCCTAAACATGTAGTAGGCATTCCAAAATTTAATGAGTTGTTTATTGTGCCACTTCACTAAGTGATTGGACAGTTTTAATTCTATGAACCAATCGCGAACGCCTTCACCTACCCAAGAAATTTGGTAATCCTCGGCTAGAAGAATGTCAACCCAATTTTAGTCAATTTTCGGCTAGGTGGTTCTCCGTCACATTTGGCTTTGAAGGTTCTAATTTTCTGAACAAGTTTTTTTTCTCTCTACACTCTCGCGAAAGAATGTCAGCATTACTGAAAATGGATGTATTACTAAAAAATAAAAAAAAAACGCAAAAAAACCGCTTAGTGAATCAAACATGCTATAGCATAAGTCAAAATGAACCTTTATCTGCAGTTGTGTTGTAATAGTAGTGAACCATTTCGAGTTCTTCTCTGCCAATGCACCAATTAATCGTACAATAATAATCTACTATCAGCAGTTAGAAAGTGTTAGAAAGTTTAAATCATGATTGCGGAAGCGGAGTCGGATCGGAGTCAGGAGCCTGAACCACGGAATTGGAGCTGGAGCTGGAGCTGGAACTGGAACTGGAGCTGGAGCTGGAGCTTGAGCTAGAGCTGGAGCTGGAGCTGGAGCTGGAGACGGAGAAAAACATTTAATAAAAAAAAATTAACCTCAGAGACGGAGCCAAATCAGACAAATTTTAAAATTGTGGGGCCGACATCGAGGTCCGGACTTAAAATGATGAAACCGAATACAGATATCCTTTTTACCGGTTTCGCACAATGGTTTAACTGCTTTGAACAATATATATATATATATATATATATATATATATATATATATATATATATATATATATATATATATATATATATATATATATATATATATATATATATATATTTTATATATATATATATATTTACCTAAGTATATTTAATAGTGTTAGGTGTTTGAATATTGCGTGCTTACTTGGCATGTTGTGCTTCAATGAATCATAAATGCACTTCCATTCATCGGTATTTTTCAAAAATAATAATAGACTGAGTATGATAATAATACGATATTAATGTGATGATATGTTAGCATTTAAATTGCATATAAGAGGTGAAGAAAATTCAAATTTATGCCAACAATTACAAAAATAAAAGGAGTAATAAGAAAAATAATTATACTGATAATAATAATTTGTGTTAATAATAATAATAATAATAATAATAATAATAATAATAATAATAATAATAATAATAATAATAATAATAATAATAATAATAATAATAATAATAATAATAATAATAATAATAAAAATAATTGTAATAATAATAATAATAATAATAATAATAATAATAATAATAATAATAATAATAATAATAATAATAATAATAATAATAATAATAATAATAATAATAATAATAATAATAATAATAATAATAATAATAATAAAAATAATAATAATAATAATAATAATAATAATAATAATAATAATAATAATAATAATAATAATAATAAAAATAATAATAATAATAATAATAATAATAATAATAATAATAATAATAATAATAATAATAATAATAATAATAATAATAATAATAATAATAATAATAATAATAATAATAATAGACTTTAGGATATTCGACATATCGTTTTTTTATATAAAAATATTTTTGCATTTCAAGTTCATTGCCTTATGCAAGGAGGGAAACTACTCCAGGTAGTTGTTGCCTGGGGTCCGAACGAGGAATCGAATCCCGGCGCTTTCCTCCTGACTCTGTAATGACACCCCTTGGAGTTTTATCTTCCTGAGGGCAAGAATTAAAACTCGACTGCGAACACGTTGGTGGCGCTGGTTTGGGATAGCCGGCCTTAAAGTTCGATTTTCTGTTCTCCTCCCGTGTTATCCTCTGAAAAGGGGATAAATCACGTTAAAAGGAAGTTTATATATATATATATATATATATATATATATATATATATATATATATATATATATATATATATATATATATATATATATATATATATATATATATATATATATATATATATATATATATATATAGTTGAGAAGAGGGGTCACCCCCGATTTTTATAAAAATCACAGGATATACTCTAAATGAAGAATAATGAAAACGAAAAGCGTCTCTCTCTTTAAGAAAAAAAGTTACAGCCTTTCAAAGTTGTTAAAAATCCCATAGGATTTTCTTATAAAAAGGAAAGAACTTTTTTTTTTTAAATCCCAGGATATACTTTAAAAAACTAATAATGAAGCTTAAAAATAAAGAAAATGATTTAAGTCTTTAGGTAAACAATTACAGCCTCTCAAAGTTTAAAATTTTCCCATAGGTTTTCTTTTAAAAAAAATTAATGGGCCTCGTGCTCGTTTTAGGAATATCCTAGTTCAGGTTATGATAAGATTTGTTAAGTATACACAGATTTTCTCTGTGTATACCTTACAAAACCTATCATAACCTGAACTAGA
>JABUQX010015303.1:77500-80588 GCA_015478945.1 Trachelipus rathkii
AGAGAGTATCTTGAGTGAGATTTTCTTCTGATTCTTAATAATTTGATCTGACTTTATCTGACTGAAGAGTATATCAACAGGACGAGTTTATATATATTTTCACTTTGACTTATGCTAAAATTTTGCTCGCGCAAATCTTAGCATAAGTACGAACATAAATTAAAATTTTTACAAAGTTAATGGAGTGCTACATTACTTCCTGCGCTAAACACGGAGTGAGAAAGTATGTTATAATAATTATACAAGAAATAATAACTAAAATACATAAAGTTAAAGTACTTTCAAATGCAAACATATCTAATTATGTCCGAAGACATAAGTAGACATATAAACATTTGAAGGCAAAAATAATATACAAGAAATGAAAATATTCAAATACGAGCATAACTGGTTACATCCGAAGATCTAAACATATATACAAATATTTGAATACATAAAAATACAATGTTATATATACAGAAAATAAAAGGTGCATTTAAACACAAGCATATTTGGTTATATCCGTTAGATATAAACAAACATACAAACATTTAAATGCATAAAAGTACAAAAATGTTTATACATAATTCTTGATATAAAACAATTGAGTTATTCACAAGTTAAGTAGGCCACATCGATCGAACCGTTGAATCCTAGGAAAGGTCCAGTATAAGGCGTTTCTAATGTATCCATGGTTTGACCAATGCGCACGTAAATAGTTTTCAAAGCTGTAGTTACGAGAGAAACATTGCTTGATATGTAGAGACGAAGTTGCTTGAAGTTTAGGTTCTTTATTTGAAAAATTTCTTCATACATAAAAGGGAGAGGTCACAGAACCATTTAGAATTCGAAAAGGAATCAAAGTTCGTAGTGGAATCCAAAAATGAATTTCTGCCCATAATCCAAACTTAAATGATGAAAGAAATCCATACCGTAAATTAAGTTACATATGTAGAGGCGAGGTTACTTGAAATTTAGGTCCTTTATTTGAAAAATTTCTTCATACATAAAAGGGAGAGGTCACAGAACCATTTAGAATTCGAAAAGGAATCAGAGTTCGTAGTGGAATTCAAAAATGAGTTTCTGCCCATAATCCAAACTTGAAATGATGAAAGAAATCCATACCGTAAAGGAAGTTTGCTATGTCTAGCGATGAATCCTCGAACTGTGATAGTTGTGAAAAGCTGAAGACCATAATCCAAAATTTATTAGAAATGAAAATTGAAGTCCAGTATCGATAATGTTCGTTTGATTGAGTCATTTTCTTCGAGTGTTCTGATAGGGAATTTTAGTATTATTTTAGTTTTTTCTTTTTCTTCATTTTTTTGTGTTTTTCTTTAGTAATCAGAAGGCATTGATTGAAGTTCTGGGTGTTCTACTCCGGGTTCACCAATTATATAGGGAACGACTTGCTAAATTGGTGGTTTCTTTTATGAGCAAGCACCCTATATAAGAGGATAGTAATTTAGAAATCCATATTTGAAATGATGTTTTTATTCAACATAAGTAAAATATGCAATGAAAGTATAAAAGTAACAAAAAGTCCCTTCTGTTGAGATACTCTCTCTTCGTAGACGAATTGGTAGTCACAGCCTTTTCCAGCGCGTTTTCCACCCTATTTTTGTGCGAGGATTTGTGTTTGTGATTGAAATTCGAGTCGCAGCCTTTTCCTTGAAGTTTATATCGCTCTTGCCGGTAGATTTAAGAGAGAAAGTATCTTGAGTGAATTTATTTCTTCTGATTCTTATTGTTAATTTTATCTGACTGAAGAGTATATCAAATTGGTGGACGAGTATATATATATTACTTTTGACTTATGCAAATTTTTGCTCGCGCAAAATCTTTTAGCATAAGTACGAAACATAAAATTAAAATTTTTACAGTTAATGGAGTGCTACATATATATATATATATGAGCAGAGTTGTTATATATATTATTATACATATATATATATATATAAATTGTTATAATAGTGATATATATATATATATATATATATATATATATATATATATATATATATATATATATATATATATATATATATATATATATATAATATATATATATATATAATATATATATATATATATATATATATATATATATATATAAATATATATTATATATATATATATATATATATATATATTATTATTATATATATATATATATACATTACATTATATATATATATATATATTATATATATTATTATTATATTATATTATAAAGATATATATATATATATATATATTATATATTATTATTATTATATATATATATATATATATATATATATATATATACATATTATATATATTATATATATATATATTATATATATATATATATATATATATATATATATATATATATATATATATATATATATATATATATATATATATATATATATATATATATATATATATATATATATATCTTCACTTTGACTTCATCCAGAAGTAGACCAGAGATCTGTCAATGCAACGAAGGCACAACAAAGGTTTCACGAGCTCAAAGTGTTTTATGCTGCCGGCTTGCTAGGCCTGTCGCAGCAACCCTCCTCTTTTATCCGGACTTGGGACCGGCACAGGGATCTTGATCCCTGTGGTAGAGTTATAAAGGCATGTCTAAAGACTTTTTGTGAATATATATATATAGATATATATATATATATATATATATATATATATATATATATATATATATATATATATATATATATATATATATATATATATATATATATATATATATATATATATATATATATATATATATATATATATATATATATATAAATATATATATATATATATATATATATTATATATATATATATATATATATATATATATATATATATATATATATATATATATATATATATATATGTATATATATATATATATATATATATATATATATATATATATATATATATATATATATATATATATATATATATATATAGTTAGTTTATATATATATATATATATATATATATATATATATATATATATATATATATATATATATATATATATATATATATATATATATATATATATATATATATATATATATATATGCAATACAGGA
>JABUQX010015304.1:0-2500 GCA_015478945.1 Trachelipus rathkii
CCGCTATTCTACTTCTTTTATTTCAGGATGGGGAGGCCCGAAGCTCCAGCTCCGATCCTTCCTCCTTCCTTCTTCCTCCTTCTTCTCTTTACGCACTCCGTGCCATTTCCAACCTTCTAAGATCCCTTCTATCTGGAAGGGAACCAGCACCCCTTCTCGAAGGGGTGCACTCGTCCGGAACCGCCATTCCAGGCAGACGGAGGCGGCGGCGGCACAAACAGACAAGCGAAAATAGATACCTTTCGCGCCAAACTATTTATATTTAATTTATTTATTTATTTCATTAATATTTTAATTTATTTTAATTTTAATTTTAATATTTAATATTTTATTCTAATTTTATTACAAAATATTTATTATTTATTTAAATTATATTTTAATTATATTTTTTGTATTAAAGTTTTTTTTTCAATTTCCAGTTTCCAGGAATCCATTTTCCAGTTTCCAGGTTCCTGGAATCCTTCCAGGATTCCAGGATTTCCAGGATTTCCAGTCCCCTTCAATATAGCACTTTAACTACAGCGATATATCGAACGAATGTTATTAATACTTTTCTTTCGATTATATTTTTCAGTCAACCAGAGCACGTAGAAAGACGATTTAAACATCGATATAGGGGTAAAAAACATCGATAAATCGATTGAAACCATCAAAAATGATCTATCGATCATTTAAATCCTTCTAGGGACCAAAAAAAACCCCTTGGGGGGGGGGCTCCCGCCCCCCACTTTTTGGGTGTTTAAAACTCCCTTGGTTTAGGGCTCAAAACCTTCTTGAAAACCGTCTTCCCAGGACCTTAAATTCGGTCTCACCGACCTTGGAAACCCCAATCATCTTACGTCAAGCTTGAAAACCGGATGTTGCAAAATGTTGCTTGCAACATGTGCAACTTCCGGTTGCAACTTCCGGATGTCAGTTTGGCTGCTAGTTTCCCCCCCCTACTACTATATATATATATAACAGTATATTATATATATATATATATATGTATTTATACTTATATATCATATATATATATTATATATATATATATATATATATATATATATATATATATATTATATATATATATATATATATATAATATATAAAACTACTACATTACTTTAGTTACATGAACTTACATGTTAAATTATTGACTCATTGAAGGTGAGTACCTCGCAAAATGAGTATTCCATCTGCCAGGTTACATGCCTTCATTTTTCCTCTTTGGTCTGATTTTATAATGCGAAGGAGCAGAAAAAGCAGTTCCACGCTAACTTGCGTTGGAGGTAGAGCAGTAACAGCAATTTCAGCTTCTTGTACAATGTCTTGATACTCTTCGAAGTTACATAAAAATTTTCAACTTCTTTCAGTGCAGCAAAGAAATTTTATTTAAAGTTACGGAATATTGTGTACAAGGATTAGGAAGGACCTTGACCTTTTTCTTGAGCCAATCGACGCTTTCGACTAAGCTCTTCAATATCTAGAAGCTTTTCATACTAATCTTCTGAACTTTATGAAGAATGACTTGAGAAGGTAGTAACGGAGATAGTTGTAGTTTCATCACTTACAATATGTTTAGATGTATCATTTTCTTCTTGAACTTCCTGCAAACTCTTTAATACAAATGGCCACATTGCAAAGGGAAGATTTAGCTTTTTGTTGTTGATCTTCAGTTAAGCTTATACCCTGTAGATTGGGATCATATAAAACCCAACAGCTAGTATAATATCATTGTCAATGAGAGAAATTCCTCTTCGTACCATGGAGAGTCTTTTATTCCTTCATTATCTTAAATATAGATGGTATATGGTTGAAGGTTGGAATTTATTAGAATATAATCCAAATTGAAACATACAGGTGCTGGTTAAAAATCTTCGAAGTTTGCAATTGCATTTTGTGATGTGGAAATCGAAAGTCAATAAACTTGCGTGAAGTGATTGAAGTCATTCACAGAGTCACAATTTATAAGTCAGTTTAAAAATTTTCCGACTCCAACTCTATCTTGAAAGTTACGACTCCCACTCCGACTCCGACTCCACCCTCTTGAAAATTACTCCCCGACTCCGACTCTGACTCCACTCTCTTCAAAATAACCGACTCCCCGACTCCGCGACTCCGACTCTGACTCCACTCTCTTCAAAATAACCGACTCCCCGACTCCGCGACTCCGACTCCGACTCCGACTCTGACTCCATAACCCTGGCGTTCGGCCCCCCCTCTATATCATCCCCCACGTTCCCCGCTAAAGCGGTGTGCCCCGCTCACTATGCTGGCGGTCTGTGGTGGAGTTTTTTAAATAAAAATACTCCCATAAATTATAATAATAATATAAAATAAAAGAATAAAAATAAAAGAACTTAGAAAAAAAATCAAATTTATTTTAAAGTTAAAAATTAATAATAATTAATAATAATAAGTAAATAAATAATAATAATAATTAAAATAATTAATAATAATAATAAAATAATAATAAAATATTAATACTAGTAAAAAAATTTTAATAATTATAGAATAA
>JABUQX010015304.1:17500-27500 GCA_015478945.1 Trachelipus rathkii
TATCTATGTTCAATCTTTTTTAACATTTATTTGAATGTGTTGCCACCCGAGCTATGGTATAAAAAGCTGTTAGAAAAGGCTTACCCAAGATGGGAGAAGCCAGATTTGAATGCAAGATGCGATGGCATTTTGAATGCCCAGCATCAGGACTCGGCCACGACATAAGCGCCAAAGGGAGGAAGTGCTTGCGTCCACGCCTTCCTTATTACCTAGAGTATATGTACACACCAGGGAGTTATAGAGAGCGCGATATATACATGCGAGTACTCTCAGGTTGTATCTCGACATCTGTCTATCAGGAGAAACATATTCACTCGCACACTTCACCGTTAATATGTGTACAAAAATCTATCTCGAGAGGCACTGTTTTAAAGGCTTCATGAGAGCGCAGCATACACAAATTTAGAGTAATTAGATCTCATTAATTATTAGATTGCTAAGTTAATCTTAGCCCATATATCTTCTGGTGCCCCCTATAGTGACACTGAATTTAATCTTACCCCCTTATCTGGAGTCAGAAAATCAGAAAAATTAACTATGGATCAAAATTTGTTCAAAATTCCATCAGTGTGTGTGTGTGTGAGACAAAAATAGCTGTGCTTAACCAAACTAAAAATAAAAACAATGACAGTTGATAGTGATTCAAGAATATACTATGTGCGTTCTAAATGAAAAAAGATAACCGCGAATATAATAGTGACTATTTAAGCATTAGATTCTAAAAATTACCTGAAGATACAATGTGTTTATTACAAAAATCAATAAAGTGTAATTAAGGAAAGTCGTAGTGTTAGAAAAGCCTGCGCAAAAAGCGCATTCAAATTGAAAAAAAATATATTCCTCTTGTAAAGGTCTGTACCCAACGACCTACAACAATTTCCTAAACAAACATTCCTTGTCCCAAGAAGAATCGATGGCGGGAAAGAAGTTTAAACCTTGCCTAAAAATTAAAAGAAAGAAGTCAAACGCTTCTCACAAAGAAAAGAGGGAATGAAAAATCCCTCACGCCTCACAACAGTTGCTTTATCTCCAACGGCGGAGCAAAACAATCCTCTCGCGCGCGCGCAGAGGTGCCAGAGAGCGAGCGGAGGCTGAGACACTATGAGGAGAGACGCGAGCGAGAGTATGAGTTATGATCAAGCAGACATGTGAGCAATCATCTGATGAGGGAGGTGGCAACAAGACGGAGGATCTATTAGAGCTTCGGAGCCTAGAGGGACTCACTTCAACTTATAGTCATATCACGGCTGACAAGGAGCGCGACGCTAGCACGGGTTTATGTATATATATATGCTCAGATAGAAGCACTCCAACTCATTATTGCTCTCTATAAAGGAGTATTCATGGAGTGAGAATGTGTCGAGATATACGAGACACACCTGGGACATATAAGACCACACATCGCTCGACTGCGTCACCGATATCATTTGTCTATGTAAGGGATGGAGGCCGCACTTTGGAGTCTATGACGCTCATCAAAGAAAGAATGAAAGCAAATGAATTACGAGTGAATATGTAAAACGCCCTCCAAAAGGTGTCGGCTATAAAAGTGCTTGAAATTCTCCCTAAAAAATCATTCACGTTGTGAAAGAATACTTCCTCTTCTAAGTTTTTTTTTTTTTTTTTTTTTTTTTTTTTTTTACAGATTACCACCACTTCACGGGCTGGGCCCTTTTCAAGGAGGGGGCTTGAAATAAAATACATGAAAACCCACCCAAGCCTAACGAAAATCTCTTAGGTGAGCGCAGACGTGGGTTTTAAAAGAAGAAAGATTAAATATCTAGTTGAAAACAGACATTGGCAAGGAGTTTCCACCAGAAACAGAAGTGGCTGGAAAGAAAGGAGGCTCCACAACGAACGAGTCTGGGATTTTCCATGCCTTCACGCAATTCATGCGAGAGCATGGCACCCCCTTGTATTGCGAGGTCGACGAGCATGGAGGTGGAATGCGAGCGGCCAAATCCCCTGAGCATCTACCGTGTAGTACCTTAGAAAAGAGAATAGTGCGCCAACGTCCACGTCGCAGAGATGAGGGTCAAGAGAGTTTGGAAATAGGGGACAAGTTTTATAAGTCTCTTAGCTTTAGACTCACTCTATCCAATAGAAGGGTGGAGCCGGAGCCACCCCCAGATGTGGAACAGTACTCCAAGCAAGGGCGAATAAGGGCCCTTATATAACTGGAGTAGCTGTGCAGAGAAAAAAAATTCCCGCAACCTGAAAACAGAATCCCAAGCTTCTTTGAGGCCACCTTACAAACCATTGTGATATGAGGTTCCAAGATAATTTTTTGTTTATGTTGAGACCCAGAATGTTTATGTTGTCAACAGGTGAGACGTTAGAACCGGTCGAAAAAAATAGGAAAGTTAGAGGTGTTTTAGAGAGGGAGACTGTAAAGAAGTTGAGTTTTCAAAGAGTTGAAATTTACAAGGTTGCGGTGGTCCCACCGGGAAATCCCATCAAGGTCGGCAAGAATAGAAACGGAAAGCTGAAAGAACGAGGAGGCAACTCTAGATGGCAAAAAGAGGGAAGCAGATTTTTGAACGAGTGGGAAGAATGGAGAGTTTTGAGTCATCGGCATAAGAGTGACAGAGTTTGAGAAGGACAAGCTGAGGAGGTCGTTTTGATAAAAAGTAAAGAATACAAGTTGGAGAATAAACGGAAACCTGAGGAACGACCACAATTAACAGGAAAGGAGGAAGAAGTCGCTCCATCAAAAAGTGCTGGATATGGAGCGACCAGAAAGAAAACTTGACAAAAGGTAAGCAAAGAGAAGGAGGAAACGCAAAGGAAGGGAGCTTAGGAGTACGCGCATGCCATATCCCGGTCCAAAAGCCTTTGATATGTCGAGCGCAACCACCTAAGACTCCCAATAGTCCCTAGGGCAGAAGACCATAAAATCAGTTAGATAAAGAATTTCAACAGTTGACCTCGAGCGTCGAAGCCATACTGGTGATCTGAAAGAAGGGAAATGAGACTCCAGATGATCCAGGAAATGAAGTTAAGAAAGTTTTCAAAGTTCTTAGATAGAATTACAAGTGAGAGCTATAGGGGCGATAGTATGAAGGATCAGAGCGGCTACCCTTTTTCGGAATTGGCTGGACAGTATGCCGCCTTCCAGCACTGAGGAAATACCGACGCCATGTTTACCAAAATCTACACATGATAGCTGAATACATCGATTTACATACATTGATAAAACTCGCCGACAGTGTTTACAAGAAACTTTCCCGCGAAAATCCAATGCAGTCATCAAGTGGGAATTCAAGTCAAGAAACCCACCCACCAATGCTTCAAACAAGAGCATTCTCTGAGTCTGACAAGATCCTTTTGCGGCAACTTTTGAACTCCCTAAACCCTTATGAGGGAAAGACAGCAGCAAACTCCCACCATACAAACGTCTTCAGCACCGAAAATTAAAAAAAAAAAAGCCGTACGTATCGAAAAGAAGTAAAACAAAAAAATTTGGTAAATAATAACAACGTGTATAAAACTCTTATATGTTAACTAATTAATGTAGCGAACAATAATCTAAATAATAAAAATAAAAATGAAAATAATCTCAATAAAAAAATAAAGAATAAAAATAAAATAAAAATTAAAAATAAAAAATCATCATTAATAATAAAATAAAAATAATATAATAATAATAATAATAATAATAATAATAATAATAATAATAATAATAATAATAATAATAATAATAATAATAATAATAATAAATAATTGATCTACTCCTACTAGTAATAATAATAATAATAATAATAATAATAATAATATATAATAATAAAATATATTTATCTGAATATCTTAAAACAATCTTACAATAAAATAACATATAATGAATAATAATAATAATAATAATAATAATAATAATAATAATAATAATAATAATAATAATAATAATAATAATAATAATAATAATAATAATAAAAATAATAATAATAATAAAGAACAAGTGAGAAATTTCGACAACAAAAACTATTATTGTAATGGTAAAATGATTAATCGTATGGAAAATATTGGACAAATAAATAACAATATCAGTTGAGAGTCCCATTATAGTATAAAAATAATAAAAATTAATATTGATGTAAATAATAAACAACCTAGGCAATTAAACTTGTTGAAATATGCAAATCATGGTTTTTTCATAATAAATCTTTCAAATGATAAATCTATATTTAATATGAGACAAAATAAAATTGAAAATGAAATACATAAAAAAGCAGTCTATTAAATAATACTTATATACAAACAAGGTTTGAAATTAATGAGTCAAAAATTTGCTTTCTAATGTATATGTTTTTCTATATTAGTAACCATATTAAGGTTCGAAATAACAAATAAAGTGGCCTGTGTAGACTACGGTATTCTTGAAGTCCCAAAACTCTCGCTGTTCTAGCTTAAAATTTGTGTGCAGTCAAGAACTGTTACCGACAAAGCCTAATTTAGCGAGAGAGGTAGAGTGGATTTTCAGGAATGCCGTTTTCTTTACAAAAAGCTTTAGAAAATATATGGGTAGACTTTTAAAATATCAGAGTAATAAAATAATAAAATGTTTGTGATAAAATCATGTAAAGGCAAGGACCCAAATGGGGCAGGCCTATTGCAGTCACAAACAAACAGCGAGCGCTCCTATTGTCAACAAATTCAAATGTGAAGCCAAAATGGCCGATATTAAGAGTTTCCCAAATTATTGTCGTATTTGTCTCCTATAATATCTTAATTTTTTCATGCGAAATATATTTTTTTAAGAGTGTAATAAGAAATAATAATTTTCAATTCTTTTTTTTCAAATGATGATATAGCGGATATTTGATGGTAAGAAAACGATGTAAACAAAACTCTCGATCATAGTTTGAAAGACCAGACACAGATGGCGTTCTGCGCCCCGATTTGTCTGACGCTGCTTTGAGAGGGAGTCGCGTTTTAAGATGTTTTCAAAAAAAAGATGTCTAAAAAAGTTACGTTAATGCAAAATAAATGATTTTTATAGTATCTGTCAAACACAAACGCACTGATGAATATTAATTTATATATGATAGCTTATGTGAATTCTTTAATATTTCAAATGTTGATATAGTGGATAGTTGAAGATGTGAAACCAATTTAAACAAAACTTTCGTTCATAGCTTTAAAAAGATCAGAAACAGATGGCGTTTTGGCGCCAAGATTGGCTGACGATGCTTTGAGTGAAAGTCGCGTTTGAGATATTTCCACACCAGCCGCTATCTACCGAGGTTACCAACATTGGTGATAAATATCATTCTATCATCAGTTTAGCTAGTCATTAAAAATAATTCTTACCATTGATGCATATAATCTTAATCAAATTTATATTTTTCGGTTAAATGATTTGTGTTCCATGAAATAAAAATATACTGTATCTGATAATATTTACAAATTTATAAGTTCAGAACAGAGACCAAATCGGTACAATGTCTGACGATCAAAAATGAAATTAAAGGTAGTATATTGATATTTATTTAGGCATTAATGAATTTTAACCAAGCAAAATACGATTTTGGTAAGGATTTTATTAAACAATCGTATAAAATTTGCTATCAACCCTAATATCTAGTATTTTAAATTTAAAATATGTTTGCATGTTAAATGTAAGTAAACTCTTTCCCATTTTCGAACTTTCAACCTTATAGCATCTCGCTTTTTTTTCTATAATAGATAAAAAAATAAAAAGATACAAAAAAGTGTAAGAAACGGTGAAATGTCAATAAAGAAAAACAAAAAAAAAAAGTAACAATGCATGAAAAACCTAAAAAAAAAAAAAAAAAAAAAGCTGGTCAAGAAAAACAAACTAAAATCTTCCTCTCTGTAGACATAGTGACAAGCTCGGACAAATCCCACCAAGGTCACAAAAGCTCTCAAAACAGTTGACCTTCAAAAAAGATAGAAAATAAAGACCAAATAAACAAATAACTGCAATGATGAAAAAAAATAAAGAAATATCATTTTTTATCGCCTTCCACCATCGAAGGAAATTTGAGAACAAGATGAGTGATTCTTGAATTTATTGATGAAAGAGCAAATTAAGAAGATTAGTTCCCGAAAAGGTTTTTTGCCGACGAAAATGAAGAAAAGAATCATTTATTTTGTGTTTAGAAATCCGGATGATGAACGGAGTCATAAAAATGAGAAAACCCAGAACCGAAAAATGAAATAGAGGAAGGAAGTGGGAGACGAAAGTAAATATCTCTTGTGAAAGATAAAGAGGTAAAAACAATGCTGTGGTTATTAATACGAGAACAAAACCATTTGGTAAAGGTGTTATTATCCATATTTGTAGTTCTTGCCCCTTTCCCGAGTAGTATTTTCCACTGTTCTTCTTTCTACTTTCCTTTGCATTTATTGTACAATTCAGAGGGAGGGTGAAAGGTATACCTGTGTAAACATAACCAAAGGCTTTACCTTTGTTTATGAGACAGATAAATCCCTTTTGCAACTCCGAGGTCACCAAACTATGGGTAAAAATATAGAATAGGGAGGTTTGTAAGGCATATGCATGCAATGTCATAGTGTGTATCATCTATGTACGGGCAACCTTGCAAAGTCTCCTGTATACACAAATAAAAGCCGTTGGTGAACTGCTTCAACCATGAAAATCCTGTACACCTGCGTATCTATGTACAATCTTTTTAACATTATTTGAATGTGTTGCCACCCGAGCTGGTATACAAAGCTGTTAGAAAAGGCTTACCCAAGATGGGAGGAGCCAGATTTGAATGCAAGATGCGATGGCATTTTGAATGACCAGCATCAGGACCGGCCACGACATAGCGCCAAAGGAGGAAGTGCTGCGTCCACTCCCTCCTTATTACCTGATTATTAACAATCATGTATAAATTATAAAATCCTAATTAACAATTATTTATTATTGTTCTCATTGTCAAATAAAACATTAATGAAATATCTAATTGTGAAAATTCCATTCTCATGTGATCTGTTTAATAAACTCAAAGACAAAAGCTATTATTTCAACCACAAATTAGAGTAATTATATCTCATTAATTATTAGATTGCTAAGTTAATCTTAGCCCATATAATATATATATAATATATATATATATATATAAAATATTATATATATAATATATATATTTATATATATATATATATATGTATATTATATATATTATATATATATTATATATATATATTTATATATATATAAATTATATATATATATTATATATATAATATAAATATATATATATTATATATTATATATATTATATCATATATATTATATATAATATATTATATATATATAGTATATATATATTATATATATATATATATATATTTATTTATATATATATAGTATTATATATATATATATATATTATATATATATTATTAACAACATTTTCCTTATAAATGAAAAGTAAATTAAAATTAAAAAGCCTTCCACATTTATAAAATAAATTAACATTTTCTCCAGAGCCTTTTTTTTACCCTAATATTAAAAATTTAAACTACATTGTAAATATTTAACCTAAAATTTTATGACTTAGAGAAACGGCGGGTAACGAAATACGTATAGCCATATATATAATAGTTATATTTATATAA
Source organism: Trachelipus rathkii (assembly GCA_015478945.1). Taxonomy (NCBI): domain Eukaryota; kingdom Metazoa; phylum Arthropoda; class Malacostraca; order Isopoda; family Trachelipodidae; genus Trachelipus; species Trachelipus rathkii. The sequence goes on from JABUQX010015304.1 coordinate 25,091, forward strand.
TATATATATATATAGTATTATATATTATATATTTTAGTATATTTATTTTATTTATATATTATTAGTATAATATATATATATATTATATATATATATTTATATATATATATTTATATTTTAATAATATATATATTATTATATATATATATAATTATTATATATATATATTATTATATATATATAGTATATATAGTATATTAATAATATATTATATATATATATATATTATATTAATATAATTATATATATATATTTAGTATATATATATATAATATATATATATATACTATATATATATGAAGTAGGGTTTTTCAACGAAAAAAAATATTTGTAATATTCAGGTTCTAATTTTCGTGTCCAATGAAATAGTAGTACGTTTTAGTTATTAAAAATTAAAATGGTAAGTACTTTAGATATTATATATATATTATATATAATATATATATATATAATATATATATATATATAATATAATATATTAATATATATATATAAATTTATAACAATAATAATAATCTTTTTTTAGACTTTAGTAGCTTCAACCAAAAATAATTGTTTTAATTTAATTCACAGGACAATTCGTAAAACAAATTGATAAAGAGAGTGCTATTGCATTACGTTATATTATAATTGAATTAAGATGGATCTAATTAGACTTAGTATATATATATATATATATATATTATTATATATATATATATATAATATATATATATAGAGCTATATTTTTGTATTATATATATCGCGTACATCATTCAGGATATATATATATATATATATAGGCTATTTATAAGCTGTTGACTCCAGGAGCAAAAATCAATAATTAATGTATCGTTATTTTAATAATTTAGGGAAAATACATTAAATTTTTGGGTAACCTAGGGTAAAATAACCTAACCTAATAAAATCTAACTTACCTAACCTAACCAAACTTTACCTAATTCAGCCTAACCTAACCGTAACCGATTAACAATTTATAAATGTTTATGTCGATATATATAGTATATATATATATATATATATATATATATATATATATATATATATATATATATATGATCTGACTGCCGTCGGAGATGGACGTGTTACCAACAGCAGGGAGGAGAAAAATGAGAAGGATCTGAGAGGAAGCGAGAAGAGTGCTGAAAAGTTCAGAAGAGGTTTTACAGAAGGATGTACATGGTTTTTCGTCGGAGGGAGTGAAGCTGCTGATGAAGACATATATTGTGACTAGAATTTCCACTGGAGCGGATAAAAAAAAGTAATAATTATATAACTCTATAGAAAATATTTTAGCATTTCTATGAAATTTAAAATTTTAATCAAAATTATTCAACAAAGAGAAATTAATATTTTTGCATAAATGAAGAAGAGGAGCAACAAAATTTCAAATCAAGTTCTTTCGATATACTCAAAATATATAAATTGATAGTTTAAAAAAAATTAAGTTCGTTGGAGGCAGAAAAAAATATCCTAATTAGTTCTTTTTGCTAATTTTAATAACTAAGAATAATTTCAACTTTTACAATGATATCATAGTATCTGCAGCATCTAGTAGATATGTCTACTATAAGAAGATTGGATTTTCTAGGCAGTCGGAACAAAAAAAAAGACTTTCTTTCCATAGTTTTAGGGCGACAGAGCTAGTAGTAGGGGAGCTACTATTGGACTAGCATTGAAAACCCATGCCCCTAGAATCACTATCTTCTGAAGAGCTCTGAGAGGAAACAAATTTTGAGGCCACATGAAAAAAGATGCTAGTTTCACTGAAAGGGTAAACCCTACCTGAGTGTATAACTCACGGACAGATCGGGAAAATCTTTGTTGCCGAGAAATAGTTTTCTAGAGTACTCTAGGACTAAGAGTTTCTGGGCCAAAGGAAGAAGATGCTGGCCCAACTAACAGGTCTTGTAAGATGATGATGATGATGGTAAAAAAAATTATAATAAAAATTAGTTATATTTAAAACTATAAAACATAGTATTATATGTATATTTTTATATATATATATATATATATATATATATATTTATATATATAATAGATATATATATATATTATATTATATATAATAATAGTATATATTATATATTATATAGTTATATATATTATTAATATATATATATATACTATAGTAGTATTATATATATATATAATATAATATATATATATTATATATATATATAATAATATATATATATATTATATACTATATTATATATATTATATACTATATATATATATATATATATATCATATATATTTATATATAACTAGTATATATATATATATATATATACTATATATTAAGGTCAGATGTTACTAAAGGCTACATCATTAACTAGAGAAACTGCAGCACTTACAGTAAATATAATTATATAATTTGGAAATCAGCGGAAAGTTTTAAGGA
>JABUQX010015305.1:7500-12500 GCA_015478945.1 Trachelipus rathkii
TCTTGCTACTCTTAGGAATAAGTTCTTCTATTTTTTTTTCAAACACTTTTGTCCTCTTAGAACTTACAAGAAAAAATGCACAACATTCTGATATTATTCCAATTGCACTTAGAATATTTTGAACTTTAGAAGCTTCTGTGAGGCATAAATTTAAGCAATGCAAAAAGAAGTGAGTATATAAAATAGCTTTGTGACATTTTTTCCTTTATACTCTAATGATCACCCTATCTCACCCCTTGCAGCTGCACGTCATACCCGGACTGTCGCCTCTTAGATCTCTCTCACTTTCTATGATCCAAACCAAGTTCAGTTTACTTTTTCTTCAAATTGATTTTGGGCAAGAGCTTATTCCCCAACGCTCACCACTCCATGTTACTTGAGACGAAACAAAAAATCTTGAGGGTAAGACTATCAATATCAACGTAACGCAAACTCAACGAGACTTGTTCCTTTTGGAACACATCGGTCGTCTCATCGGCTTAAGACAGTAAAAAATTTCACTTTTATTTATGTTTTAGTAACAAATTTTACATTGACGAATTTCGTAAAGATGAACTTATTAAAGCCAATTTCTTACTGTTGAACTGAATATATGGCATTTCTAGCATCAAGTTTTTTAAAATGTTCTGAAGAAAACATGGTCTCTGCAATTACACGATAATTTTAAAAAGACTCAGAAAATTGACATCGCTTTTCCCACAGGCCAAGAGAGTTTGAATTCGACCTGAGTCATGATGTCCGCGTAAAACGATTATTTTGTTAAACAACAGAATCAAATTGTTTCACAAACAATGGAATTGCGCGCTTTCTACTGTCTTGGCTCCCTTTCTTCTGACTGTAATCTGTTTATCGATGCTCCTCGATTTTCTTTTGAACCTGCTTTTCTACACAATCTCTTTTCTACTCGATTCTTCTGTGATATTAGTTCCTCGTAATTTTTGAAAAAGATTCCAATGGTTTCCTTAAAAGTTTGTAATACGGCCTCGAGACAAAAAACACCAAATTCTTGTTGTTTTACCTTTTACCTCTTCTTTTGTTTCCCAAAAACCAATACACAGCTTGAGCAAATAAAACCCCAACGTTTTTTAATCAAGAAGTAAGCTAACCATTTAATATCATCATAAAGCCACTTTCTTTGAAAATATCTTTCCCAACCTTTGCCTTCCTGAGCAGGAAATATATATTTGAATCTAGTTTCCAGAGATATTTAATTCCACTTTTTCCTTATTGCTAATAACCGTATCTATAAAATTGCCAATGTCGTTGAGATGAACAATCCTTTCCGTATTGCTTGATACGCGATTGAAAAAAAGATGCTTGTGAAGGAAAAAACATCACCGTCTACTTGAGATTTTTCAACTGCTATCGCAGTTACAGAAAGTTCTAGGAGAAACTGATTCTTCGAGTCCGAGAACTTTACTCTTTGAATAACAGGAATCTTTATTACTATAGTGCTTACTTTTTTTGTAGAAAAAGTCTCTAATATCTGTATACCAAATTTCATAATTTTTTTATTAATTTTTTGAGTTGAAAACACAAAAGAACAAAAATGGTTAAACACGAAGTACAAAACATAACTATTTCCACTAGCAACTTGATATTATAACCCTTAAAACAATAGATCGATAACTTTACACAGACACCACAATGTTATCTGCCATTAGTAATTAATGCTGAGAGAGAGAGTGAATAAGACATCTTTCCTCTGTCCTAATATATATATTATATATATATATATATATTATATTATATATAATATATATATATATATATATTACTATAATATATATATATATAATAATATATATATATATATATATATATATATATATATATATATAATATATATATATATATATTATATACAAATTTTTATGATGTTTTCTCTTTCTCCTGTAAAAACTTCCCCAAAAGACTTACCTCGCTTTAGGAAAGAAAATTTTTTTTTTTTGGTTTTTCCTTTTTGCGACGAATTATATAAAAATAATTTAACCTCTGCACTTTATATTATTATTAACGGATATGATACTTAAAAATTTTTAATGTCTAAAATTTCGGGGGGGCCATGGCCCCCCTGGGCCCCCCTAGATACTCCACTGTATATATATATATATATATATATATATATAACATAAATATATTTATTATATATATATATATATATATATATAATATATAATATATATAATATATAATAATATATATTTAATATATATAATTATATATATATATTATATATATATATAATAATATATATATATTATATATTATATAATATATATATATATATAACTATATATAATATATATATATATATATATAATAAAACATATGTGGTGTTTTGACTGGTGATGTGACAGGTTGTATTTCACTGGAGCTCCAATGGGTTGATTAATGTTCATAATGTTTTAGTTATTTTTCCCATTAAGTGTGTGTATATTAACTGCTCTCCTGTTTTAATTGTTTTTAACTATTTGGTTTTAATATTTGAAGAATTATAATCGTTATAAAAGATAAGTTATTCGTTTTAATTTTTTGTTTTTGAAAAACTTTTAGTTTATGTTAGATAGTCATAGTTAGTTTTTAGAATTGTAGTTACGTTGTTTTGATAGTACTATGTTAAATATATATTATTTTTCCTTCGTCTTTTTAACTTAGTTTTTAGTTTTTCTTATTTTATTATTTTATTTTAAAAGGGTTTTTTTTGCATAACACCTTACGTATTTAGTTGCATAATTATTTTATTTATACATATTATGTTTTAATTGTTTGAATGATTGTAATTTTTTTTTATTCGTAAATCTGTTAGGGTGTGTGAATGCGTATTGTTTTAAACTTTTCCTGATTTTTTTTTTCAGTTTTTACATATTTATTGTAAATACGGTTTAGCAATTTTAATCATTTACGTTTTTTAGTGAAGTGAACAACTTTAATCTGATTTTAGCTTTCGTTTTTTGTCTGTCTGTTTTTTGTCTGTTGTTTTTGTTGTTGTGGTTGTGTGTGCGTGTGTGATGGCAAAGTTTTGCACAGACGCGGGCTTTCTATCGACTTTAACCAACATCCGCGGCTTAAATTCTAACTCTGCATCCGTGGAACACCACCTCTCTACCTCTACCCTAACCTTTTGCTCCTGTTTGAGACCCAGATAGCTAAAGAATTCTTCCTCTAACTCGTTTAAATATGTCCAACTATAACTTATTTCATAATTTTCCGTCTAAAGGGTGGAGTATGTGCCTATGTAACATAAATACTCCCGTAACACGTCTCGTGAATCTCGAATCTCCTAATTTCGATGTTCTATGGCTTAAAAAATCTTTCTCCTTTACTACAATAATCTTGCGCTTCTGCTACTGCTCTCCTAACACGAACAAGATTTTTCAGCTTTTTTTGAATACCTTACTACTTCTCACGAACTGTTATATCTTCACATCCAAATACTGGAGGTCCTCTATTAGGGGATTTCAATGTACATAACACTGATTGGTTGGGGGTCCTCTCATACCGATTTAGGTGGGAGGAGGCCGAATCATTTCGCGGCATTCTCAACGATCTGGAGGAACTTAATTAAGGAACCAACACACATTCCGGATCGTCCTAACCAATCTTGAACAACTTGACTATGTTTCACCACTAGCCCTTCTCTTTATAAATACACCACTTTCGCTCCTATGGTAAATCTGACAACAACCCTAATATCTCTAAATTTTAATATTTCTCTCCACAGCTCCATCCTGCCTACTCGTTTTTTTTCTGGCACTTTGATCGGCCGATTGGGGGCCTTTGCGTCGCTTCTACGCTAAACTATAATTGGAATGACTGCGTTTGTCTCTGGTGACGCTTCGACTTCTGCCGATAAAGGGGGAGCTGTAATCGTTGATGGGATGAGCAGGTTCATACCTTCTTCGACTAAATCTTTCTCTCCTCATAATCCATGGTTCGATCGTGCTTGTTCTCTGGCCAATCAGGCTAGAGACAGTGCGTATCGGGAAGGGGAAAAATTCTCCTTCTTTCTATTACCCTTTCTAATTTTCATTCTGCTAGAAATCGTTGCCGGGATACTCTTCAACGAGCAAAGCGAGCTTTCATCCCAACGAAAGTGGCGCTAACTCCTTGAGGTTTCTCCACTGACAAATCTTTTCTCCTGGCCTCTTGCCAACAACATCTCTAACAACTTCTGTAAATCTGTCTATCCTCCTCTTATTCGCTCTGAAGTTCTGTTGCTAATAATCCAACTGGAAAAGGCCATCTCTTCGGCCTCCCTATTTTCATCTAACTCAACGCTGGATGATTCTGGCATTCCTCCTCCTCTTCCTCCTTCTCCTCTCAGGTGTCCTATGCCTTTGCCTGTGATTACATTTGATCGGGTGCATGGGCTCCTGAAATCTAAGAACGTTAGGAAGGCGGGTGTCCCGGATGGCATTCCCCCCCGAGTTTTGAGGGAGTGTGCTTCCGTGCTGACCCCGCCCCTCGTTCAACTATATTCTCTATGTCTCAATACTAACACTTTCCCTCAGTGTTGAAAGCACGCACAACACATGTCCAACCGATTCCGGAAAAAGGTAGCCGCTCTGATCCTTCTAACTATCGCCTATAGCTCTCACTTGTATTCTATCTAAGATCTTTGAAACCCTTCTCAACTCTCATTTTCTTAGATCATCTGGAATCTCATTCACTTCTTTCCGATCGCCAGTATGGCTTTCGGCGCTCGAGGTCTACTGGCGATATACTTTCCTATCTTACTGATTTATGGTTTTCCGCCCTTAGGAACTACGGGGAGACTTGCGTGGTGGCGCTTGACATATCCAAAGCATTTGATCGGATATCGCACGCGTCCACTACTTTCCAAGCTCCCCTCCCTTGGGTTTCCTCCTTCACTTGGTTACTTTATGTCTAAGTTTTTCTCTCAATCGCTCAATGTCGGCCTGTTTGTTGACGGGGCTACTTCTTCTCTTTTTCTGTTAATTGTGGTGTTCCTCAGGGTTCTGTCTTATCTCCTACTT
>JABUQX010015306.1:0-2500 GCA_015478945.1 Trachelipus rathkii
ATAAAATAAAAACAAAACATAACAAAGTTTTATCCAAACATGACATAAAAATAAGTTCTTTGAATAAAATATCATAGTAAAGTGTAATAATTCACTGATCCTAAAGCAGTAAATCAGGAAATCAGTAAATCAAACGGCCCACCCTGCCTTCCCCACTCTCCCCACCCACCCTTCTATGATCTATTGATCTATTGATCTATCGATTCAAGTCATATTTCGAGTATCATTTTGGATAAACATAACATAAAAATAAGTGTTTTATATACTAACCAACGAATATATGCTAACGTAACAAAGTTTTCACATCAATAAAGCTAACATATCATAGCATGAACTAAGAATATAATGTACAACGACAAACCTAACATACCTTACGCACGAATAAACTGTCAATATTAACAAAGTTCCCTAACATAACCGGACAAAATATTATTTTATTATCACATACACGAACATTATTATTATATTATTATTATTATTATTATTATTATTATTATTATTATTATTATTATTATTATTATTATTATTATTATTATTATTATTATTATTATTATTTTCATTATTATTATTATTATTATTATTATTATTATTATTATTATTATTATTATTATTATTATTATTATTATTATTATTATTATTTAATAATCATAACAAAGTTTTAACAACCGTAAAGTTAACATAATATCGCCTAAACTAAGAACATAACATACCTTACGTGCGAATAAACAGTCAACATTAACAAAGTACACTGATTAACATCAGTAAAGTAACTACCACGGCATCACAAAACGTAACCTTCTTACCTACACCCTACAAAGAACCTAACTATCATACTTACCGAGGTTTCACGCTATATGACACACAGATGTTCAGTTAGGCTTACACGGTAGGCTTACCATTAGGGTTACTTTCATGTTTATGCAAAAGCTTTCCCGATTGCAACCCCTCATCAACATAAGCCCAATCTTTACTATACATAACCGAACAATTTTCAGCGCTGAACCCCACCACTTGGAGATCACCTCCAGAGAGATGCATGAAAATCCATCTCTGGGTACCCCGAAGGGAGGTGTAAGCGGCAACGACACAGCCCTACATGAAGATCACCCCAGAGAGATGCATGAAAACCCATCTCGGGTACCCCGAAGGAGTGCACATAAGGGCACAGCCCAAAATGATACTCGAAACGTGACTTGAAACAATAGATCATGGGAAGGTGGGAGGAGGGAAGAAGGGTAAGGGAGGGTGGTTTGATTTACTGATTTACTGATTTACTGCTTTAGGTGGTGTAAAAAAACCGCTGGGATTATGATAGATAGGTAAGGTTATGATAAATGTTTGTTAAATAATACTACGTCAATATAAAATTAACTTTAATATGTTAGAGATATGCTTGAAAAAGTATGAATAGGTTACGTATTGTACGCAATGTTAGTTACTTTACTGGTGTTAAGTGTGGAACTTTGTTAATGTTAACAGTTTATTCGTACGTAAGTTGTGTTAGGTTTGCCGTTGTACATTATTTTCTTAATTCAGGTTATGCTATGTTAGCTTTATTGATGAGGAAACTTTGTTACGTTAGCCGATATTCATTGATTAGTGTATAAAGAACTTGTTTTTATGTTGTTTATCCTAAATGATACTCGAAATGTGACTTGAAACAATAGATCAATAGATCATAGGATGGTTGGTGGAGGGAAGGGGCGGAGGGTCGGGTGGTATGATTTACTGATTTACTGCTTTAGGGGAAGTAGAACATAACAATTTTACTAAAAAATATATTTTTAAACAAATAAAATAAAATGTTTTATACAAAATATGACTTGAATCAATAGATCAATAGGTCATGGATGGGTAGGATGGTGGTGGGGAGGGCAGTTTGATCTATTGATTTCCTGATTTACTGCTTTATTGTGTGTAAAAATGCAAATTTTTTGTTATAAACATAAAAAGAATAAATGTTTCGTGTTATGTTATACAAAATATGACTTGAATCAATAGATCAATAGATCAATAGATCACGGGCGGAGTGGGGAGGGTAGGTTTGGTAGTATGATTTACTAATTTACTGCTTTATGGTATGTAAAATGTAAAAAATTTAAAGTTATAAGAATAAAAAGAATAAAAGTTTTGAGTTATGTTACACAAAATATGACATGAATCAATAGATCAATAGATCAATAGATCAATATATCAATATATCACGGGTGGGGTGGGGAGGGTGGGTTGGGTAGTTTGATTTACTGGTTTACTGCTTTAGGGTATGTAAAACAACAATTTTAGTAAAAAATATATTTTTAAACAAATAAAATTAAAAGTTTTATACAAAATATGACTTGAATCAATAGATCAATTGATCAATAGATCAATAGATAACGGGCGGGGTGTGGGGGGGTAGGATGGGTGGTTTGATTTACTGATTTACTGATTTACTGCTTTAGGGTATGTAACATGTAATTTTTTTTAAGTTATAAACATAAAAAGAATAAAAGTTTTGTGT